>WOGN01005570.1:0-13093 GCA_015342105.1 Leptinotarsa texana
CTAGACTAGGATAGTCGCAAAGTGCGTGACCTAAGCAAACTTACGCTTTTTTTGCATTTCAATTATTATTGTGTATTGTGACACTTACTCCAAGTATACAGGAAGTTTGCGGAAGGAGAAATTTAAAGCTTTGAAACGCGGACTCAAATCGCAGCAATCTTTGTTTACCAAAGCGAATACTGTTCAAGAGTCTGCAACTCGCGACATCTTTCGTGTGGCTCTTGAAATCAAAAAACGGGGCAAACCATTTACCGATGGAGAAATAATAAAAGAATGCTTGATTGCAGTAACCAAAGAAATATGCCCCGAAAAGGTAAATTTTTGGGCCACAATGAAAGGAAGCCTGCGGAAATGTAATCAGTCACCGACTTTGAATTCTGTAGTGCTTAACAATATAAGGCGAGTGGTGGATGAAGTAGGTAATAGTGATGTGTGGAAGAACTATGTGGCCCACGTTAGAAAAGAATAGAACAAATATTATGTGCAAAGTTCCATAAATCCGATCGTTATTTAACCCGATGATGATCCCACCCCATCCAAATAATACGAAGAAGAATTTTGATTTTTCTAACAATTTTGTTGGCCTGTACTTACTATTTTGTAAATATATGTTGGACGACAATTCGGTGTGATTATTTGTGTTTTCATTGTATTTTAGAGTTTTCGACTCATAAATCAACTACCTTGAATTTTGAAATTTTTCATAATTACCCATGGTAGAAAAAATCAGTTGAGATAATTCTTTCAAAGGGTCATCAATTGCTGTGATTGTAAGAATAAGTAACTGAAAAACTACCACTGAAAAATAATATGCCGACGCCTATTGGAGGCGGGAATTCCTTCTCTGTGCTGTTTCAATTGGTATTGGAAATGCTATACAACATTAGTTGTCAGTATTTTTTTATTGAAGTATAAAGTTCGTTAACTTCCAATCTAACAGATAGTTAGATTAACGGAAATGCAGGAAATGCATGAAATAACAGTTTTACAAAATTATTGATTACGGAGATTAAAACCCGAACACACTGAGCAGAAGCTCGCCTATTTCATAAGCTTTTCGACAGCTGTGAAATTTGTACACGTGTTTTTTGACGATTATGGTTAACTAAAAAGCATCTATCTGTTGGCCTACGAACTTCTCGGATTAGAGACAATCTTTGCGCAAGAGTTTGAAACATTTTCGAATGATTGTTTTTTTTCTGATGTTCGTCTTAATATAAGTAAACTAGGGTCTTATAATAATACAGTGGAATGGTAAGTCATTTTCTATTACTCTTTGAAACCTGAAAAAGGTGAATGAAATATATATATATTATTTTGAAAGCAACGATTTCAGGACGTTATTTCCATCTATAATATATAATTTATCTCCAGTTTTCTTTTATAATTCATCTAAAGTTTTTTGTTCTGCTAAAGTTGAGTTCGCAAATATGTAAGTATTCAAATAATGTGTTATATTTCTCCCTCAGGCAGATTTGTAATTATTGGGAAATTCAGAATTCCTCGAGAAAACTATAAAAGAATCGCCTCACCAAACAGGTATTTCTATTTATATATTGGGTAATACCCATATCACTTAATGAATGAAGATGTAATCTTCAT
Organism: Leptinotarsa texana; assembly: GCA_015342105.1. Classification (NCBI taxonomy): domain Eukaryota; kingdom Metazoa; phylum Arthropoda; class Insecta; order Coleoptera; family Chrysomelidae; genus Leptinotarsa; species Leptinotarsa texana. Next base: position 1,603 of record WOGN01005570.1, read on the forward strand.
ACCCGTAATCTTCGTACGAGTACTCATGCTAGAATTTTCCACAATGTGCTATTCTTATTCTCCTCGGTATTTTCCGTTGAAGAAGATAATGAAAAGGAGGTACAAATGAAGTTAAAAAAATTGCTTCAGCGTAATATGCAAAAGACTTTATAAATCATAGAACGGGAATATTAAAACAAGTTGCATTCTGCGATTTGAGAATAAAATTTATTTTATGGATTTGCATTCCCTTATTTGTATGATATTTGGATATGCAGAACGTTATTTCATAAATTAGAATTGCTTTATTATGCAAAACTGTTTCATTGGAATTTAAGGACAATGAATTCAGTCGTCATTAATAACAACTTCCTTAAGCAACATCCACTAGATATCAATCTCAAATAGTTTTTTCATTATCATTACAATTGGACTGATTATATTTTCGAGAAATAGCCCTCCCTTAGTTTTGTTTTCGTTACAAATATGAGCATTCCAAGAAGCATGTCCTGAATACATAGGTACAAATTGATCGCCTCCATACGAGTCACTTCAGCAAACATTACATCGAAATAATAAATTATAAAAATAGGAAATGTGTGATAACTTGTTGATTAAACTTGCATACTCAAAAAGAAATCAACTTGGCTACGACATGTTAACAAAAAACATTTTCTGAATGCTCAGTGAAATTATCACCTTTTCGAGTTGCTAAGAAATGAGTAGACATTTCTTAATCATTCGCTCGAATACGTTTGAAGTAGTGTCAAATCGAAAATTATATTCAAAACCGTTATGAGTAGAATAATTTCTCAAAAGTAAATTAGTATGACAAGGGACTGACTACAAGGAGAAACAAACCAGAAATTGAGGGAGAGAGAGGCCATAAAAGAATAGGACCAAAAAGAATAAAACAGGAAAATGTGGTCGGAAAAAGAGAGTTTGTTGTCTACTTTTCTGTCTGGGAAAAAAATCAATTTCAAACAAAATTCTTCGCAAAAATGTATAGGTCATGTACAGACGTTTCTTTCAGATAAATATTAAAAGAAGCCCTTTCGAAAAATACTTTTTTCGTACAGTACTTGAAAATTATCTTTATCTATTCAGTTTATACTCCAAACATTCTTTATGGAACTGACACAGATATTATTCATAGGAACACCATACGACATAATATATAGGAAAGTATTGAAAACAAAATTCTCCTACATGGAACACCATCATCCATAATGGTTTTCTTCTTCTTCAGCACCTCTTTGAACTCTTGAAGATGAAAACACGCGTTTGTTGTGTGTGATTACGACTTGTGAAAGAGCCAATTATGCTGTCAACCTCAATCTAACCTCTTCTCGCATTGCTCAAACAAAGAAAACTGTAGAGGCAAGATAACTGTCTTTCAGGACGAAATGATTCGGAAGAGCACCACCAAGATCAACGAGTTCAATTGGTCTGTATAATCAACAATTCCCTAATCGTTCTAGAAATTCGAAAACAACATTATGATTGAATGAACATATTCTAATAGTATCAATTCGTTCAGGCCAGTCTCAACTGACCTACACCGTTGGCTGATGGACTTACATCTGTCAGAAAACACCTACTCTCCTGGCTAATACCACGAAGGGTATTAGACTACATCCGACAGGTGTCAGTGCAGGATTTTTCACAAAAGTAGTTTCCACACATGTTATTGGCGATGCAACTGCAGGATTCGAATTTCATATTGAAACGGCCGGTTTTGGGGCTATTTGGGCAAAGATTTGGGCTATTTGGATATGCGGTTGGTTATCTCGTTTCATTTTCTCATTTGATTAAATTCCTAGCCAAACGAATATATTGTAAATTGAAAGAATTATATTTTTGGAAGAGGTTAATACTTTCTTTTTCGGAAAGAAAGTTTTCGGCTTTCTACTTCCCCATCTAGATACAAAAAAAAATTGAAAGCTTTCAAAGAAAGGAAGGAAGCAATCGATTTCAAAAAAGTAACTCTATAGAAATATACGTGTAGATCATGCAAAGAAATAACTCTCAGACATAAACGCGTAGAAAAATCCCTCATAAAACAGCTACATCAAATTATACAAAAGAAAAATACTTTAGAAACAAATACTTTTGAATGAACACTGAATTATATAAAAAACACTTTTCTCTATTTAGTTTGTATGCCAAACATTCGTCATGGATTTGAACCAGATATCATTAACAGGATCCATACACAATATACTAAATGAAATAAGTAAAATTTCACTTAAATTAAACACTGTCATCCTCACTGGTAGACATTCGATGTTTCTCCGTAAGACACTTACCTCATCAGATCTTCAGTGTGATGAACTACATCACATTCATAAAATTATGACTTTATGTCACGGATTAGGTTCAAACTACGCATTTATCAAAGACACTGGTTTAAATTGAAAAGATTATATTTTTAGGGGAGTTTACTTTTTTTTCTGAGAGAAAGTTTTGGGCTTTCTACTTTTCTATCGTTCTACCAAAAAAAAATGTGGGAATTATCCAAAGAAAAGTAGTAGGAAATCAATTTCAAAAATGAACTCCATACATACATGTGTAGTTCATGAAAAAAAGCCAGTTTCAGGCACAAACGGACGTCTGACATCGACGTTTCGGAATAAGACACTTGCCTCATTGTCTCTTTTACACCAATTTGGATAACATTACAAGATGAAATACTCATTTCATTCATAAAATTGGAGCAATATCGATTAAGACTTGATTTCAAGATCGACTTCAAGATTCGTAGCCAAGATGTAGCGGCAAGTATCAGCACAAACTTCGACAGATCTGGTCATCGGAACTGTCGGGGAATAACAAAGCTGCTGCAACAAATATGCTTTCCGTTCCAATCTTACCCTTCTCTTTTGTAGCAGTGAAGTGGACTCGGGAGGAGTCTATAGGAGTTTTCATTCCAAATCATCTGTTCCACGGTTGTACTTCCCCCGACAACAGGGAGGCCGTGGACTTTTGAGTTTGGAGTGTCTTCATGACAGAATGGTACTGGATACAGCTTGTGAAATCGTTAGGAGTTCGGATCCCCTTCTCTGCATGGTCCGTGACCATGAGAGAGCAGGAATTAGAGCATTTCTCGTTAGAGCGGCTGCCCGAGCAGCTGATGAACTCGGTATAGTTTTCGACACTGAAGGAGGTGACCACAACTCTGTCACCGAGTTGGAATCTGTTCAGCAAAAAGCTCGGATAAAAGCCGTAGAGATCACCCTCAGGCTCATACAAGCTAATAAGCCTGATGTAGTCCTCGACCACCAGAGCAAAACGATATTTATCGCGGAGTATTCAGCTCCTGGCGAGACAAATATCGTCAGGAAAAACAGATAAAATATCGACATTTTCTCTTCGAAGATGGTTGTTCTGATTATTGAAGTCCTTGTTGGAATGATGTATTTTCTACTCTCAAAATCATACTGGCTTGTCGCACTAAGGCAGAAATCTTAGCCACACAGATGCACAAGATTGTCTATCTTGGCTCACTGCGCTTTCTAAGGGCACATGATTCTCGGACCCAATGATCATTTATCCCACGGTGTGGGGAGTGGTCATTGGTTGATAATGCTGGCACGCCCTCACGAATGTATCGAGGCTTCGGGGGATAGGGCCTGACCAGCGTACACTACGGTGAAAAATATAATAATAATAATTGCTTTTATTGATAGGAAACAGAATCCAAAGAAAAAAAATTAACAAAACTATAACCTCCTATCAAGTGGCAGGATTCAATTTCCGACCATGCTACGGAGAAATCGTAACATGAGCAGACCTTTTTCTTCCATCCAACCAAAAGTGTACAAAGGCAAACAAATTGAATCGGCGCACATTTTTCGATACGAGAAACCTTCAAGTTTCAAATTATTATTTTTTATTTCATGTATCTTCCTCAACTCAATAGAACCTTCATACTTTTCATTCTCTCTTTGAATGAATTCAGCATGTCGAATCCGAATAAAACTCTCAATGGGACTATAAGCATGTGTTTATTGATGAAAGAGTATTCAATCAACTATCATACAGTTAAAAAACTGTCACTTATTGAATAAAAATATAAAAATCTCCTCACTTGGGACCCTCAAAAAGGGTTGGGTTGCCAATATTCACATGAAGAGTTTGTCCTGAAAAGGCTCACTAAAAAACTCATTGCACGATTATCTAGAGCAACAAAACATACTGCAAACACTATCTCTAAAAAAAACACACTGCTTCCAAACTGCACCGATAAAACATCATTACTTCAAAGTTTAAACAAGGAATTTTTATTCATCACACTGAGACCACTTCATAGACGAGCGAAAATACACAAACTTTCGGTACACCAATGGGATCAAAGATTGGCCCTATTTTAGCAGCGTATGTCATGGATGACCTGCTACACTTGGTCTTACAGGTTCAACCTCTTTTTCATAAAAAAATACGTCGATGACATCATTATCTTCCTTCCCCAAGATGGAATATCTGAAATTGTGCATATCTTCAACAGTTATGACCCTTATATACAGTTTACCATCTAAACTGAAAACAACTAGCAATGGATTCCGTTCCTTGATATTAAATTTATCAGAACATCCGATAATGTCCTTCTCATAAACCGGTATCGTAAACCTGTCAGTTTTGGAAGGTTCCTGAACTACTGTTTATACCACAAACAATCAACGAAAATTAACTTGGTCAAACAAATGAAGAACCGCATTTTACAGACTTCTGATCCTTTGTTTCATTCAAGTAACTTAAAGATACTTTTCCCATTATTTAGTAATAACTCTTACCGAGATCCTTTACTCAAAGATCTTATTTAGTACGTTATCCATTGACGTTCAATTTGATAATAACAACAAGTTGGATAGAAATCCTTTACAATCAAATAATCAGTCACAATTGGGACTGATCCACCTCCAATTCTTAAAGTCTTCACCTCATTACCATATTATATTAGTGATATGACACCCAAACTATGCAGAATCTCTAATAATTTGAATATAAAAATAGCATTCAGAACCATTTTAACCATAAATAAATTATTTTCAAAACTTAAGGATAAAACTCCTTCAAATTTTCAATCTCATTCAGTTTATTCTATACCATGTTTCAATTGTAGTAATGAATATATTGGTAAAACGTCAAGACTCCTTAAAGATAGAATCACTTCTAACATAAGTGATAGTAGAAAATATCCTGAGAGATGTGCTCTTAGCAATCACATTTTTGAAAAAGGTCACAATATAGATTACAATTCAACTAAAATCTTAGCAATTGAAAGAAATACATCTGAAAGGTTGTTGTTGGAAATGTCATTTATACTACAATCAAATAATTGTCTCAATAAAGGATCAGAAATTGATTATCTTAACGATATTTATGCCTTCTCACTTAATATTGATAAACATTTCCAAATCAGTAACAATGCTGAATTCTCAATAATTTAACTCATAATAACAAAAAAAATGTAAAAGAATATAACAAATATACAACTTACTTACTGCATCTCAGTATCACTATAGAATTTGAGACTTCAAACTTTATTATATTGTTTGAGAGAAATTTTACATTCGTGCGCCGTCTGTTAAAGATTTATAATACTAGTGACTAGAACTTAAAAAAATATTTTTGAGAATAAATCGGACTAAAAAGTGAAAAATAAATATAGTTTAAAAAAATAATTACAGGCTTTTAAAGAACATGGAACTAAAGAGTTGAAAATATTTTTTTAAATAAACTATAAACAATAACGAACGAAAAATACTAATATTTAAGCGTGGGCGCTTAAATATCAGGCTTTTTTCACAATAATACTAGTATTTTTCGTTCCTTATTGTTTTAAGTTTATTTAAAAAAATGTTTTTAATTTTTTAATTCGATGTTCTTCAAAAGCGTGTTTTTCAGTTTTTTCAAACTATATTTATTTCAATAATAAATTTTCATTTTTTTGACATTGGGTTTTCTCATTAATATCACAATACAGCAGTTGACTCTGATCACACTTGCACCATAACGGTTTTCTTTTGTTCCACACTTGAACATTTGTTGTTTTTTATCTCACTCTGTGGTCTTCAGCCACATGGCTTTTACTAGTAAATAATAATTTCAAAGCATATAACGATTTTATTATGTAAATTTAAATAATTTTCTTTGTATCAGTGAGGAGTCGAAACTTTCTTTTACTATGGTAACTTGTTTTATTTTATTGACAAGTTTCAACTGTTTATATGTATTATTTTTTTCGACACGACTATCCTCACAACAGTAAGTTGAGCTTTTTTGTGACAAAATTTATATTATTGCATCACATTTCTTTGTAGCTTTTCCTTGATAATGATAATGAACTTTATCGAAGTATTGGAATAACTTGTGTTATAAGAGTACACTTCCGGTCTGCTGATCACCCAAAGATAGTTCCTAAGTTTTGCTTATAACTAGTCACGTAATATCCTTTTATTATGTGAAACGTGGCTCAAAAATGATACTAATACTGATTTTGTGTATGTACATTATTAGTATCATTAGGCGATCCTACAAAAGTAACAATTGACTTCTGGTAGCTATAATATATGTACATATAAGAAATAATCATTGAAATATATTATAAATAAATAACCTTTCCTCACATTATTAATATACATAAAATTCAAGTAATAACCTAACCTTGTGTCAAGTTAAACAATGTCCATATCAAATTGTTCAATTCAGATTAGTTTGAATTATCACTTCTGTCGGCGCGGCGTCCCGAGACGCACACGTTTTTTTATGTTATTATCGTTAACAACTTTTTTGGTGTGACCACTGCGTGCATCATCCTCAGTTCTAATTTCACCTCGTCTAAACTAAGCAAACCACTCAACGGTTGTTAATTTTCCTGGTACAAAGTCCGAATAATGTTCATCAAGCCAAACCTTGGCTTCAACAGTATTTTTTTCCTCAGAAAACAATGCTTTATTAACACATGTGATTCCCTTAAATCAAAGTTGCTCCACTCAAAATGTTCTCCTCGCATTGCTTGTTTTGTGAGTCTCTATAGATTTTTTACATTCAGATGTCTGATTCCTTTTAAAGGTTCTCTCTCCACAAAATATTGAATATTTCATTATTGAGCAATATTCCTTCTCACACTGAGTAGGCTCGGAGTCATACATCGTTTCGCAAGGATACATATATTTTAGGATGAGACATCATTTAGCACGACTCACACTCACCTTACGCGGCAGGAGTTCTCACACCCCTCGTTGTACAGTGGTTGATTTGGACTCATGACTCATTTGCTATTTTCGTTAAAATATAAAATACAATCAAATCATAACATGGATATTCAAGGTATTGTATTTCGTTTTCAGAAAAAATAATCCAGACAAAAATCACAATGGTGAGAGCGCTTATCCCGGCATTGATATTTACCAGGGTTTGGTTTGTTCTTTGGCGGCGAATTATCATGAGAAGAATTTTGACTCGAATCAGGGGTGAGTGATTTTATATGCTGTTATATTTCAGTATTCATTGACCATTTTATTTTCAGTGAATACTTCTAAGGATATCTTAGCAATGGGGAAGGATATGGACTTCTATAATTCTAGTCTGTTCTACCCGAGAGATTATTTGGATCCACAAAATATAGAAAAGGCGCAAATGAGCGCGTGTGAGCTGACCTGCAAGACCCGTACGAGACACACGTGTCACACGTGTAGCGTAGATGATTCGCAAATTAAGCGTAAGTAGGTTACGAACTGACAGTCGTACACCTATGGCTTATTTCATACTTACCCGGCAGTCGGACAAACGATATCGGCCGCCAACACCGACACGATAGTAGTTCTGTTCACATCATTCCGATATATTGTTTCCGACAGTAGTCAGTCCTACCCCGAATATTGTTGTCAATGCATCGTTCGTGGTGTGAATAGCGATTTTACTGATTGATAAAATTTAAAATGGACGACAGACGCCTAGTACTACTAATTATTTTACATAGACGGTTAAAAAAACGATGAATAAATAGGCTACAGTGGGTTCATGCGATAGATAGGAGAAGAAAGCAAGTCTGTACTTTTATTGTACCCTTTGAGGAAATGAGACAAGACGACGAATCATTTTTTAACTATTTTCGAATAAGGATTCAAACTTTTGACAAAATACATCTCCAAATCAAGAATTCAATACAACGTCGTAACACAACTTTTAGAGACTGCACATAACCAACAGAAATGTTGGCAGTCACCCTCAGGTAAGTAAAAATTCCAGATACATTGAAGATATTTGTTTTTGTCAAATAATATAAGTAAACATATAAAGGCTTCAACTAAAGTCATAAGAGTCCATAGATGAGGATTCGGTATAATCTTCTGAATCAGTAGGGGAGCAGGAATATATTCCAACATGTTCTTGCCCAGGACGTTGATGATAATTTGCAGTACCTTCTTGATTCATAGGTTCTAGGCCATGGTACTGGTGATGCTGTGATGAACATGGTTCAGATTCTGTATTATATTGAGTGACCTGGTTGACAGTAGCATTTTTTTTGTTTTTCTTTATTTCAGAAATGATTTGCATCATCTTCAGCTGAAATTCAACTACTTCATCATCATCATCAAATGTTTCGAGTGTGGGTGTGATGTCTTTAAAGAAAGAAAAATGCCTGTTATGTTTTTCTTTAATGGCATTAATGACTTCCAGTTCAATTGGGTCTGGTTTTCTTTTTTTTTAACAGTGGGTCCGGCTTTTTATATCTATAAGTTTCCGCTATTTTAGGAGCACTGCTAATTGCTAGTGCGTCATTTTGACTTTCAGATTCTTATAAGATTGTATCAGCGCCGTTACCTGTATCTTCAGCGTCCGCGACGGCAGCGAAGGAATCAACAGTAGAACGTCCTGCAGTAGTTTTTTTCAAAAATTGCAGCTGTTAAGCAAATATGTCAGTTTTGGGTGGCTGCCTCGCACTTCTAGATTTCAAAGATTCTTTGTACATTCTCTCACTTCTTTGAAAAGAATCTCGAATATTTGCCCATATTTTCATAAAGGTTTTTCCTGCAAAACAAAATACTTTTTAGTATACTACCTAATATAATCATAATCATTTCAATACAACCTCGTGAACAATTTATTTTCATAACAATAAATTATATTGATTGATTGATGTTTGATAAAATAAATTATTGTTTCAGATATCTGGCGAGTGGTTGTAATTTTACGAATCTTCACTATGGTTATAGGCTAGGCATTTCCACTATTAGCAAAATAGTGAAAGGTGTGTGCCACGCCATTTGGTCTCTCCGACATGAGAGCATTACTGTGCCCGGTACAGACTATTGGGAAAACATTACTCAAGCATTTGAACGAAAGGCTGATTTCCCTCATTGCATCGGCGCAGTAAATGGTAAACACATCCGCATCGTCCATCCGTGTAATTCAATGTACTACAATTATAAAAGATATGCATCTATAGTGTTGATGGCCGTGGCAGATGCAGATTATCGTTTTATCTACGTCGATATCGGTAGTTATGGCAAAGATAGTGCTTCAACTATATTTAACGACAGTTCCTTATGGGAATTACTTGAGAAAAAAGTAGGAATGCCAGAAGCGAGATGTCTTTCTGGTACAAAAAGTCCCAAAGTACCGTATTTTTCCCTAGCTGATGAAGCATTCGGGCTACACACACATCACCTCCGGCCGTTTGGTGGACATAAGTTGTCAATTTCCAAAAGAATTTTTAATTATCACCTAGCTAGAGGTCTAATATATAGAATGTGCCTTTGGAATTTTGAGTAATAAATGGAGGATATTTCACAGAGATATAAATTTAGATCCAAATTTTGCCATTGACATTGTTAAGGCATGTGTAATTTTACACAATTTCGTTCTTGAAAGGGACGGCTACAATACAGATGATACTCTATCCATAACTGGGTTCTAAGATATCGGGAGAACAGATTGTGTAAGTGGGAGGATTTTACCAAATAATGTACGAAAAATTATGATGAATATTTCATGACACTAATTGGCTCAGTGAAGTGGCAGTTTTCTAAAATTTGATTAGCTAAGTAATAAATATAAAACAAGTAATAACTTAATTCAAATTGTAATGTAATTAATATAGATATATTCTTACCAAAATCGTTTTTTTCTTTGTTATTCATTTTTTCAAATCCAGGCTTCAATTCTTCAAAAATGTCTAGCCAAGTATTTCTCGTTTGTACTCTATCCTTGTATTCTTCCAATGGTTTGTCCCATATAGCAGGTCACTCCTGTACTAAGTTAATAAGGATTTCAATCTCAACCATGTCAACAGAACTTAGTAGTGGTCAACTTTTATTAAATACAAAACAATAAAACCAAACGTAGAAATGGTCACATGACCAGGACGCATGCCGGGTAGATGCGAATATCGCTATCCAGATGCATACTCCACTATCTTACCAGCTTGGTTTGAACGACAACGACTGTCGGACAAAGTAGTAGGAGCTGCCGGGTGCCCACAACAATAGCCCAACAATCGGATGTCGTATACACCATCACGACACAACTCGTACAAATGTGAAGCGTGTCATAAACATTTAATCCTAACAATCGGCGGGTGACATCGTTTGTCCGACTGCCGGGTAAGTATGAAATAAGCCTACGTCCGATTGAGTTCGGAATCAGAACCCGACAACGATGCTGAAAACGAACTTTGGCTTTATCAAAACCTATTTGCAGAAGTGCATGGGATGATCCAACGAGGCATTGACTCAAAGAGATGTCATGCCCAAGAACCTATTTCTACTGAGCATACAATGCCTTTGGCGACAGTCGAAAGAAACTGTGTCTCAACCACTGTTCCACGCGAGTCACGTGTCACGCTAGTCACGTCACTTCGGCTCCGGGTGACAACTTGCGCTGTTCTATTGGGTTTCATGGGTTACACGCTTCCAATTTGCGTCGTCGTGCTAATAAACTGATGTGGATTATTTGAAATCTAGAGAACCACGACGTTGAATGGCTCGATGAGAGCGACGTAGACAACATTGAGCAGCCAATATCCAATATCAATGAAAACTTAGAATCATGGATTCGAGTGTCATGGAGTGTTTTTGAAAATGTATATAAAAACTAAGTTTTATGAAATATAGTGACAATAAATATTGTACGTTACGGCGAAGCTTTTGACTTCTGTTTCTTCATTGTTTTTTTCTTAGCTTGCTCATAAAGAGGCATAAGCTTTCCCTCCTCGGCTGATATTTTTAGAATTTCCACAATTAGGGGCAAGTAATTATGTTTACGCCTAATGTTTTCTACTTGATATCCTTTTCACTTCTTTCCTCCTTCAATTATCAAAAGGTGTAATTTTGTTAATTCAGCCTGTTGATAATCTATTTCCATTTCAGCAGCCTCGGCTGGATTTCATCTATTTACCTGTTGTACAGCAATGTCCTGTCACTTACAAGAGCCATGAGATTGAAATGTATTTCTCCTTCGCTGTATCTTTGGATACGCTTTTCAATTATTGGTCAAATATCTGACC
>WOGN01005571.1:0-13092 GCA_015342105.1 Leptinotarsa texana
AAGGAAGAAATTGAATACTTCCGGCCATAACGTGAGCTGCTGTGACAAAACTCTTCAGAATTGGATAAAGAAACTATGATTTAGATTTAAAATAATAAAAAAACGTCAAGCAGTTATGGAATGTGGAAGAATAGTGTAATTGCGTAACAAATACTTAGAACAGATAACTAAATATAGACAAGAACAACGGCAAATTTTATATTTGGACGAAACTTAGAGTGACACTCACGACACAGTTACGAAAGGGCGGACTGATGGTTCGAAAATGTGTTCGCCTAACATGCCTGCAAACAAAGGATCGCGACTAATCATTGTACATTGCCGAGGAAGTAGAGGATGGGTCCGAATTCTTTGAAATTAGGTGGAAAAAAACTTAAGGACTGCAATGTTGACTATCATAAGAAATAATATTTTCGAGGAATGGTTTGCAAACACATTGATCCTAAATTATGATGCAAATAATGTAATAGTCATTGACAACGCTTGTTATCATTGGCGACAGCTCATCAAAGTTCCGAATAAAAATTCGAGAAAAGATGAAATTGAACGTTTTTTAATGGATAACAATTTGTATTTTGAATACTACTATACCAAAAACCAACTACTTGAAGTTTTGCAGACAAAAACACTTGAAAAAGTGTATGCCCTTAAGAGTATTGCTGAAAAGTATGGAGACACCATACTGAGACTTCCTCCTATTTTTGTTTTTTCAATGCCATGGAGTTGATTTTGGGAAAATTGAAACAAAGCATCAGACGTAAAAACAATTTTTCAAAATCTGATAAGACGTTTATAGAGCTAATTGAAGAAGACTGGCAGAAAAGGATTTAAAAAATAATTTTAATTGAAAAAACTATATGGAGATCGGACTCTCCCATATTAATGGTGGAAATAAATTCATTATTATCAGAAGCTTTCGAAGCTCATGAAAACAAGGCACGCCACATAATAACAGATCCTGTCAATGAGTCTGCTCCAAAAATATTTCATTTCAACATATTATTCCAACCTATAAACTGACGTTTTGAAAAAAAAAGTAAGTACGCCGCTGCTATAAATAGCAATTGTACATTCGTGTTATATCCTATAATAAAATTGACCTTCTAACCTTGCAATACTTACAGGACTGTTCTCGGTTCATATCGAGTTGTACGACGTATCAAAGAAATATCGATTAACTCAGAGTAGTATTATGGATATTAAAACTGAACCACCAATGGTACATTTCTGTTTTCTGTGAATTGTTTTTGCAGATCCATCTAGAAGGACCACCACAGGTAGAAAACGAAGAGAAAGCTCTTAAAATCTTTTGTTTGCAACCCGTTTGCGATACAAAAATAGGATGGACCCGGTAAAGTATCAGAAATCCGTCTGATGTGTCAAATCATAAAGAAATCACAAAAGTTTGAGCAATCTTCTAGATATTTTACATTATGAATGGAATTTTTATTACTTCTTACCTTAAGAAAACAGAGTAAAATCAGATAGACAGAATCATTGAACTACAGTCATCATCTATGAAAAAAATTATAATGAATCAATAAATTAATTCACCCTGCCTTCGCGTTGAAACAAGTGACAACCGCATGGGTTTTCCGAAAAAAAAATCCAATCCAAGACAAGTAGATTCGAAACAGGATCAATCTTGTCAGGAGAACAAATTAAAATTTATTGTAAATGATTTAATTAAATATATTTTACAAATTCTACTTTTATTTTTACCTAACAGACTCCAGATCGATGAATTTAAGTTAACTTCGGTTGCGAAACAGAATGGACAATTGAAAAATTAGAAAAAAGTAGATAATCAGTTTTTTTTCTTTTCGCCGAATCCTTTAACTCATACAATACCTTATGTTTGACTCCGAAAACTGCTTTGCCTTCAACTATTGGTCAAGTATTATCTTTCAAATAAGGCATTATTTCCATGAACAACTCATTTACATCAGGCATTTTGTGAGATGTATGTCTAAAGAACTCTATTCATTTTCAATAGAAGCGTTTCCCAACAAGAATTTCAGGTTTTGGTTTTCCTTGCGTTTTACAGCGCCATCTTGCGACAAGAATGATTAATGTCAAATTAGAGTGTACACGCGTCATACGTCATATAATCAGTATTTATTAATTTTTTTTAAATAAATGAAATTTCATACGAAATTTCTGAAATGTTCATCGATAGTTCGTAAAAATTCCTGTCAAGTTTGTTTAAAAATTCGTTTAATTTATAAATTGATGGATGTAGCCGTTACTACGTGGTAGGAGATCATTTCTCTTTTCATCGTTTAAATTATATTTGATGTTGAAATTGCATCAGTTTTTTGATATCTCGATTAAAATTTACACAGCTGTTAGTTTTGTAAAATGACTTATTGAAGTTTTTACTGGAATGAGATGAAATTTGAAAAAATATCGACGAATGTTCGAAATTTGGCGGCAATTATAGAAATCTAATTCAATTTTGTGAAAAAAATATTGAAATTCCATTCAAAATACAATGTTAACGAAATAAACTAGCAGAAATATCATTTTTCATCTTGTCGAGAGGTCTATATTGTCATATTTTTTATCATACAATTTCCTTCTTATCAAGATCCTATCAATTGTTTTGCCAGATATTGCATGTGCAAATACCTGTTATAAAATGTGAATTTTGGTGCTCATCTCTTAGGTAAAAATCATCTCATAGTTCAAAGGATACAAAACACAATAATGACCACCACATTGTCAGCCCAGTTTGGTGAAGTTTCTCGAAATATGTGTTTATAGAAGAGATTAAAGTGAAATTGATTTACTATTTTACTGGTAAACATTTATGAGTGTTTGAGAAAGAAAAAACTGTCATTGACCCAAGACCCATGAAAAGTGGATCGACTAAAAACCATCAAATAAAAAGAATCTTGGGTTGCAGCGAAATTCATTTTAAAATTGCTGAGTCTTTTCAAGATCCGCAAGATTCACAAGATTTAGCCCCCTGCGACTTTTACCTGTTCTCAAGGCAGCGCGGCGTTTTGCGACAATTGAGGAGATAAAAGCTGAGAGAACTCAGACATACCAAAAAATGCATATATCAGAACTGCTGGCATAAATGTATTATATCTGAGGGAGACTACTTTGAAGAGAACAAAACATAAATCGATGAATAAACAAATATTTCGCCTTATTTTTTAACACACCCCGTATATGTTATCTAACTAGGATATAACCGTAGCATAAAATATATATCATCGAACAACATCACCCCCCAGGTCGACCTTGTGGAGATTTCGATCAATCCATCCACGCACAGCCATAGCAAAAGAGAACAATGAAGCGGAGATATTTCTTCCAAAATAAAAGCAGTCATGTTGGGGAATACGAGGCCAAATGGATTTTTCTCCCTTTTACGGGTCGGTACAGCATCTTGTTCATGACCATCTGGTTATAATGAGTCACACATTTACACACAAAAGGTGTCATGTACCCCGTGCAGGCACCTTCAGAAGATAAAAAAATAATCTATGCAAATGAGAACTTTGACTGCTGTATAAAGTGGGAATGACCTTTTTGGACTTTTCCACAATATTTTATGTCGTCATTTCATACCTAATTGTTTTTGCAAACATCTGTGCTAATTAATTCTATCAACGAACATTTCTACCTCTACAGCATCCCAATCAGAAAATTACTCAAATTGAAAGGGGGTATATTTCAAGGAGAGATCAAGTTATAGAAAAGAAAGGTTTTGGCTTTCTACCTCTTGCATCTTTATTTGAAAACGTTGCCGGAAGTGCCAAAATCGAGGTTTATTTACAAAACAACACAAAAGATAAAGATCTTTGTTATTTAAGATAGAATGCGATTGAGACAATGAATTATTACTTACATTACTAATCTAGAAATTATGGAGGATATCATTTTCAGCACTAATTTCACTACACCACTGTATTACTTGACGTTTTGGATGTCAAAATAAACGTAAATTTAAAAGCAAACAGCTGAAAGTGACCATCGCGCTAGCAGTCACAGACATCTTGGATCGTTACCCCCTCCCCTTTTGTACGGTACCGATTATTAAACGCATGCCAGCTGCGACATTGCCAGATGCAAGAATTGGAATCAGTTCTTCAGTTGTGGTCCAGTGGAAATGATAATTTTTTTCTTTCTTCTTCCTTTCACTGTTTCACGTTGTGTGAAATCAATTTATAGACATATTTCAGCATCATCTTATGTTATTTCAAAGTTTTGTTTATTTCTATAGTTCAAGAGCGATTTGATGTAATGGATACACCATAAAACTGTCGTTATCATCGTAACAAAAATTGCTCATTGGTAACAGTGAAATGTTTATAAAATAAATTTCCAGTACCGTTCTAGTCGTTGAGTCAAAAGTTTTAGGTTTCGAGAGAAAGTACCATGCATGATTCAAGGGTCTGATTCATTTCACTTTGATTGATCAAATTTGCTCAATCTATTTTTCAATCAACTATATTGTGAATATCACCGGAGTTTTTTCCCAACACCAAATCGTTATTGTTACACCTCGACACGTGTTTCGATCACCAAGTGATCATCTTCAAGAGGAAGATAAAACTTTTTATTTTCCTTTATCTTCCTCGATCACTTGGTGATCAAAACACGTGTCGAGGTGTAAAAATAACGATTTGGTGTTGGAAAAAACTCCAGTAATATTCATTACTACACCAAAGGTTCCAAACAGTGCATCATAAGCCCATAATTACAGTTTTTTCATTAGTAAAAAGGGTACTAACACTCATAGTATTATAAAACCTGACCAAACCTAATTTTAATATGATGAATCAGGGTGTAAATACATATTTTTTCACTACATGCCGGAATGCTTCCCAAAAATTATTAAAAAAATATTAGAAACGACTCGTTGGCCTCTCTTAAAACTCTTGATAAAGGACCCATTATACACCATTGTTTGTAATGTGAGTGTTAACTATGAAGACAGTTTCATCGTTCCTTGTATCTCTGACTGTAACTCCAACGTTTATCAAATTGAGTAATTCAGGTCAATAAAAGTACCCTGATAACATTTTGTGAAGGAACAGTAATGAACGGTAGAACTGAAACCTTTGGCATAGTATAAATTCAAAACAAGCACTTTTCTTCCAACCACCAGAATTTCAACACCCTTCTCGACTTGCGTTTCAACAAGTTGGCGGCTTCAGGAGATGAAATAAACTAATTCCTTACTATGAAACTGTTCTCTATTTGATCTAATAGGAACTTTCCTTCATCATGAAATAATTGATATGTGTCGGATAGTATACTATATCTATATCTAACAGTATACACTCGTATACTGATTATTGTGAAACTCAATGGAGCACGATCTGAATTGCTAACATCAATCAGGAGTACCACACGGATCTATACTGGGTCCATTGATTTTCCTTATGTTCATCAATGATCTGCCAGAGTATATGAATGCCGATTGCTTAGTATTATATGCCGATGATGTATCTGTTGTCTTTCACAGTGAAAATGAATGTGAATTTAATGAGAAAGTTAACGAACTTCATAACAAATTCAGTAACTGGTGTCTCTAATCGATTACAAAACCATTCTTATGCAATACTCTGTAAAAAACAATAGTATGGTCCTGGAAATAAGTGTACGTAACGGGACATTGATTACATCAAAATTTACTAAGTTTTTAGGCACGTTCTTAGACTCCAATCTATCCTTCAGAAATTGTATCGATCATATCAGCAAGAAAGTGAATAGTGAGTATTACTTCAATAAGCTTCAACTCATCAATATTTACTATGCCCTCATATATCCCCATATATCCTATAATATAGTTGTCTGGGGTAATGCAGTATCATCTCAAAGATGGCTGATTTCACAAAAGAGAATAATACGCCTGATTTTCGGAATTAAACGTACACATTCTTGCAAACCCTACTTTATTGTAAACAATATCCTCACTATGCTATATATATACATCATGAAATCATTATTGGCAATTAAATTACAACTCTCTAACCTTCCGACAAGTGGTGATAATCATAATTATAATACAAGATACGGTACTCACTTGCAGATACCACAACATAGAACATCCCTTTTGGAAAATGCTCCTTCCTTTACAGGGGTTCAACTATACAATAAGCTGCCTGAGGATATTGCGAGTGAGAGGAATATTCAAAAACAAATTGAGAAAGGTTCTAATCAGTAAATGTTACTATGAAGTAGATACATTTTTTATTGAGTGACTATGGTGCCTGAATGCATTTTAAATGTACATATTTTAAATATGTATTTTATACTCTTAGATATATATCCGGTGATAATTATCAGAATATTACTTTATAAATTTTAATATTATCCAAGATTTTATATATACATGTGCTGTTCTCTCTTTTTTTTGACTGGTCCAATATCATTTGAATTGTGATCTAACTGGAGTAAAATTATTATTATTATTATTATTTTTCTATGCGAAAAATGACACACCCCAGATGGAACATCTGTTTGAGATACAAAATTTCAATTTTCACCCACTGAATTTTATCCATCAAAATACTTCAATCCACAGTAATATGATACCAATAAATCCAAGATTCCAGTTTAGTGAACCAGTCATGATTACCTCTGACGAATGCGTTTGAGAAATCAATGAGAATTGAATAAACTTGACAACACCTTTCAAATGCATCTAATATATAGATATATTTACCCAAAAACAGCATGTCACAGAAAAATATTTAACAGGGGAAGGGGGCATTAAAAATAATTTTTATTTGGGAACAAACATTTAACGTACTGGTAGAAAATATCGAAGGTAATAATCGAAAGCATGCCACTGTTGAATTGTTACATTCTTTTTGTATCAAACAAATTGCAGCTTTATAAATTGTCACTGCCTATCACTGAAAATTGCCAAATGGTTTCAGAAATATTTCCATTTTTTTTTCTTAAAAATTCAGCATCTCATATTTTCGAAACTTATCATTTTTGGACCATACTTTATAAAGCACCCTTGGGTGTAAAATGGTAAACTTTTTTCTAATTCAAACGACTTTGTATCCTTCAGGGTTTCCGCTTTTTCTCATTCTGCACCTCCTTTTCTTGGACAAAGAGTTAAAGAAACTAAGAAAGATTTCATAAACATTTTTTCAACTAGATCTTTGTACGTTGTGCAAGAAGTGACAAAAAATATGTAAATATATGACCTTCAGTATTGAATTGCAATGAGAACCAGTGGTGCAGCAGACTTTTGTTTTCTGGGAAAACATATTTATGTATTAATTCTATTACTGTAACTTCAATCCCCTAGCTGTAGGTTCCAGAGAAATTTGATTCAAATTATTGATTAATATTTATGTTATCTTAACACTTGTTGAATATGTCTGCTGTTCACTTTCATACAATAGTATACAAATTGATCAAAGTGTTTCTGGACATTGTGAAGAATATTATGTATCATTTGTCGGCATTCATTATTGATACGATTCCGCAAATCTTTTAAAGATTTAGGCTGGGTTGTACAAACTTTTAATTCCAGATTTCCCATAAAAAAAAAGATATTGGGTGATCCCGCAGGACACTCGATAGCACCTCTTCTCCCAATTTATTTACCAAGAAACGTTTCATCTAAAATTTGCCATACAGATAATGTTTGAAGAGGAACATTGTCTTGCTGAAATATCGGATCTTCTTTATGGTAACGTTGGCTGTTTTTCATAATTTCAATTAGTCCTAAGTGAGTATCTCTATTCAAATTTTCCCATAAGAAAAATGGTTTGATTATGTGACCGCAAATTGTTGAGGATGTTGACTAAGAACCTCATAGTATATCACTGTTGGACATTATTTCAAAAAATGGTAAAAGGCAAAAGGCGGTTATTTTCATCTTCATTTAAATCTTGACAATTTTGAAATTTAGATGGGTGCTGCTTATAATATTTTAGAATTCTCTAAGAGCTAATAACTATTTTAACCCAAACACTATTCTCCCCTAAAAATATACCCCTTTCCATTCGAACTAGATACATTTATTACAAAACATGTCCAATGAAACATAATTCTTTAGTGAAACTTTTGATGATCAGATAACTCATTACGTTTCAAACTCTCAAGCTATGCACTGAACTGAAACATTCACAATGAGGTTTATGAAGGGAAAACTTACTTATTAAACAGTACTGGATATACTCCAACCTCTACATTTGGAAATTCTTTCACTACAGTTTCTAAGATATTGATGATTTCAATTTCAGGTACTGTAAGATACACAAGTTCTGCATAAAATTTTTCATTTGATTGGAATGCCTCCTTTACGATGCTGAATGATTTCTTCATCATTTCCGGTACACCAGGAAATATAAATACATTATTGACAGAAACATTTGGATAGTTCATTTTTGGACCGGTAATTCCTGCTTTGAAATTCAACTTTGATGACTCTGGTATCTGAAAGTTTGAATTAATGAACTGTTGACATGGATAATTTATCATTACTTTCTTTGGCCCAATCTTTTCATGAAATATAAGAATACAAAATGTTGGAAAAAAGTAGCTGATAGTCAATGGATAAAAATGTTTTATAGATAATTTTTTATAATTTATTAAAACATTGTTGTGATAACTATAACTGTTATCCCATTCAAGTAAATATTTCCTTTTTAGCCTTTGATTATTGAAAAAATAAAAACATTTAGAAAATGTTCATATAACATTTGAGATAAATAGTAACTATAGCTGCCAAACATTATTTGAAAAAAGATCATTCTGAGAAACCAGGATGTTAACAGTATCATGAGGCAGTCATATACAAACTATATTGAATTAGACTGATTATGAAATGATTTTTTTAAATTTTATAGATGATGAATAAATTATTGAAATACTTACATAAGCCATTTTCATTCCAGGACAATTTATATCAGTTGTATCATAGAACTTCAAACATATGTCCTTCAGTTCCGTGTTTAAGACAAGTTTTTCATTGAATGCTTTTGCCACCGCTTGAATAAAAATGAATTTGAAATATTGAAACAGATAACTTTAAACCAATTCTCATGGTGAACAGAGACAAAACATATGCTGTATTATATTCATTTTATGGTCATGGTTTAAAAGTAACTGCTGGAAATTCAGCACAATGCAATACCGTAGTACAATTAGAATTTAATTAGAGAATAATATATCATCAATGAAGCCGACAAGTTGAAAATAAAAATTGAGTTACTTTAGATACTAACTTATCAGCAAAATACCTATATCATGTTGATGTTGAAAAATGTTCTTCAACAGATTACATACTTTATTTTTATTGAACTAAAATTCAAATGATTAAGCATACAACTAAATGTAATCTGATTCTCTTTTTGAATAACAAATAAAGTATATTGCCATTAACTAAGATTATTGTGTATTTCTGATTGAATGACAAATAAATATTATTAATATTATTATTGTTATATATTACACTAGCACCATTTGGAAATTTTAGTTCCATTAACCATTTTTTCAAATCCTGATATGAAGATTCTGACTGTACCAGATGTACAGAAAGTATATTACACTAACGCCATTAGGAAATTTCAGTTCCATTAAACATTTTTCAAATACTGATATGAAGATTCTGACTGTACCAGATGATGGTGGTGTCATCAGCATATAATGTGAATCTACCAAATATATGTATACTTTCCAAATCATTGATATGGAGTAAAATTATAACTGAACAAGATTTGATAGTTTCCAATGGAGATTCAGTACTTTAAATGAAAGAAATTATGAACGAATTGAGTGCAAGTGTCTTATTTCGAAACATCGGATGTCCACCATTGAGAATGGTGGTGAATGGTAAGTGAAATTTTACCTCTTTCATATTTGTATCAATCCTGTGAATGATATCTGATTCAATTTTAAAATGAATGTATTTCAGCAGCAGTATCCCCTGAACGTAATTAAAAGCTTCAAAGAAATCACCGATCACCGCTGCATCAGTTAAAATATGCTATGTCATAGTATTCATATATGCCTTGCTTTCAATTTGTGTTGTTTAAAGTTACTGTTATTTTATAAAGAACTTAAATTCAGTTTTCTGTTTCAAAAGTATTATTTATTATATTCTATGAGAGTAGAAAGAACCTGAAATAACAAATTACACTGCCTCACCATCATTGATATCAGTATAGAAGTATTATAGATATTGTTTATTTTTATTACTCTGAAAACGAAATTGTGTACAGCTGATAATTTCATTTTCATTTAAAAGAAAAGGGTAGATTCATGGACTAATCCAAATCTTTCTCTGTTTAACATTACCGAGATTATTGAAGAGGCCCATATTAATAGATATATTCTAAAGATGCATACCTTCATAAGTAATATCGTCGTGAGTAGGTCCTATCCCACCCGTTGTCAGAACATAATCGAAAGAGTCTGAAAAATGTCGAACTTCTTTGCTGACTTCTTCAATATTGTCACCTATAACTGAAATCTATAATTATTGCAACTGAATATAATTTATCAAAACAAACCACTTATAAGTCATATATACTGACCTTTTTCAATCTTACACCAATTTTATGTAATTCCACAGCAAGATAATTTGAGTTGGTATCTTGAATTACACCTTTTAACACTTCATCCCCTACTACTGTGAACATAAAAATTATTTTCATATTTATTTTTGAAAGATAATTTAGTTTACCTATGATCCCGGCTTTTGTTACTTTCTTTCCTTCTGAGATTGTATTATATCTTACTGAATTTAAAATTTTACCACCAGTTTTATTCAATAATCTTGAAGCCATTGCAGATTTTGATGAATACAAAATAGTATTAGTCAGCACCATAGTAATATTGCACAAAGCTATGCTTTGTGTTTGATCTTTTATAGATTTAAAATAACCTATGTCGCTTTCCTAATTCCTATGAAAATGATATTTTCAAATTCAAAAAGAAAGAATTAATTTGACACCAGACCACAGTAGAGTCACAGAACACACTAGGGTGTTCCGTGGTAGAATGTTAATGACCCAGTAGTTTACTATATCCACTTTTTGGTACTAAATCACAGTGCGCATGATCGAATCATAGAAGGGAGTTTTTGGTTGCGCCGTGAATTGCCTTGGTAATCGGCAACGTTATCATATCTAAAATGTTTCAGATATTTTACCGCTTTTGGCAAATCAGACTGACGACGTTTCGCTGGAATCACGATGAAGATTATTTTTTGTGACTAATATTAGCACTTCGCCAGAAATATTTCAAGTTCTGATTTATTTCATATTGTATTCGTATTTTGAAACATATAAAAACAATGTTTAGAGGTATGAGAGTTTTAAAAGGAAACAACCAAGATGATGCCAATAGGATAAAATTTGCAAATTGATGACAAATAATGATTTCAGTATTCCTTAGTTTGTGGCCAATTTTAAAAGATAAGCGATTGAATAAGTTGAAAATGTAATAGATATGTAGTCATTAACGCAATCATAAATTCATCAACAAACCATATATCGAATATTCTTGCAACAAATACTATGAAAAATAAAATAATTTCTCCCAGTGTCATATACAGTCCTAAATAGATACGTATAATAAGTAGTTGCAATATCTTTGAAACTTCTAGTAATATTTAGAACGACAAACGTGGGATACATGCAGTAACGACTGTAGCGAGAGTTGTTGTTGAGAAAACTGACCATAGTTAACATATCATTTTTAGTCCAACACAATAGTTACATCTGCTGCCTTCCTTGGGCTTGGTAGCTGATTTTTAGGTTCTCTCTTCGGAATCAAAAAAATATCAATGGTCATTTATTTTTCTAAACAATATACGGCTGATTGATCCCAACGTTTAGATAAAATAAATATAGTTTAAAAACACTAAAAAACACGCTTTTGAATACGAAACTATTAAAAAAACTAAAAAACACGCTTTAAAAGAACATCGAACTAAAAAGTTAAAATATATTCTTTAATAAGCTTAAAACAATAACTTACGAAAAATACTAGTAGTATTGTGAAAGCGTGGGTGCTTATTTGTGCCATATTTTTTGTATATCAAGCGCCCGTCGCTGTTTCTGTTACTGGTTGGATGGAAGAGCTATTTCTGCCTTGATATATCATGTACCGATGTTGAATTCTGCAATTTGTTTGGTTAGTATTTCTTGTACTGAGTAACCTTTCAATAAAAGCATTCAGTATTATTATCATCTTTTGGTTCAAGTGCGGGTGTGCCAGGACATTTTTGAAGAGATGCAACACATTCTATAGAGATGTTGTTAGCTGCAAAGTGTATTGAAAGTGAATCAGACGGCTTTAAAATTATTTATATATATCATGGATTTAGCCCACTACTGCTATCTCGGAAACTTTAAGACCCACGAGGTCGTTTAAATTGGACAACATTTTCCTATCTTGGGGAACTAGAATAATTTCTTTACAGATCGAGAATATCGTCGTTGTGGAATTTCGTTTTTTGGCTCTACCGCCTCTATTTTGAATGATATAATAAACAGGCAAAAAACTTTCAATACTGTTTCATATTGTCTTGTAACGAATTAATGCACTAACTGTCTTAAACTAATTTATTTTCTACAATATTTACGTAACTAATTTATTTACACTCGTTTATCTACACAATGTGTTAACAGCTCGCTTTCTCCTTACAGACTGATCGAACGGAAGCTGGCGGCCGGTTTATGTTGCGATAACGAACATTGTCGAACCCTTCTCGAACTCTCTTTTCGCTTCTTCGGCGTATAAGGAATTTTCGCGTCTGATCTGACCGCTTTCTCGGCCGTTGCCACGAGCCCGGCACGTGCAGCACTGTCAGGGCCGGCTTCTGATTTATTACATTGCCCCCTTCCTAGAGACGTTTCGTCCCGAAATGTCATCCTTGGCGTGTGTCGATACCTGCAGGACTCCCCATATCTGCACTGTGAAGTTCGATGGAAGTAGCATTCCACAGTCTTCATGCTCGGTCGTAGAAGATGGTTACCGCACACCAAAATCTGGATACCGCTGGATCTGAAGATCGTTTCCAACATGCTTCTCACAATTCTCCAGTCCAGCTTGTCGAGCCCAGAGCCTAATTTCGGGATTGCCAAGTCCACGAGA
>WOGN01005572.1:0-13092 GCA_015342105.1 Leptinotarsa texana
ATATTTGGAAAGTGTGATCAGATAAATGATTTTCTTTGATTAGTTGCTTTTCAACATCAATGTTAGAAAAAATTACATCAATAGAAGTGAGACTTTGATTGGTAATACGAGTAGCAAGTTTGATATGATTTACCTTTCCAAATTCATTGAGAATGTTGTTTATCTCTCTAACAAAGTGTCTTTCAAAAAATTTATATTGATATCTCCGCATATTATCAGATAGTCGTTGTCAGTATATATACTACAGATCAGTTCATATAATTTATCACAAAATATTTTAATATCACTATCAGGTGTACGATAAATATTTACTACAAACATTTTAGTGTGAAAGTGATGGAAGGTCTCATGCTGTTGATGTGTTTCAGGAAGGCGTGTAGTTCAATTGTAGATACTAACAATCGAAACGTCGTGAACTAACGTGGCTTGGAATCTCTTAACTTATATATATTCATTTGTATATATATTCATTTGTATTTCTTTATTTTTTGTTCAATCATTTTAATTTTACTTGTATTTTATTTTACTATTATTTCATTTCAGGTTATTTTTGCTTGATATAATTGTTTTTTTCAGCTATTTATTTTTCTTCTTTTTCAGTTGTTTCGGGGATTTCAAATCATTTTATATATTAGACAATGGAAGTCCGAACTAGTGAAAATCTTCAATTTTTTTATTTGACCCGTTCAAAAAATAAAAGGGGGGACAGAAATGCACTGTATAATTGATACCTTTTCGACTGAAAATTGGCACCCAAAAGCACATCATCAATGAGAAGCTGAATTATTTCCAATGGTAGAATTGGAACTTGTAGCATAAAATGGACTATTGAAAACATTTCCACACCGAAACAAAAGATGTTTCAATAGATGAGCTATTTTGTTTCAAGTATTTCAAATGGTATTCTAATTTGTCTGCAAATATCTAACTTAGATTATCTTATATTAACCCTAATAATAATATGGGATTCAAATCACACAAAAAATACTTAATTATTACCAAATGATGAAAAATTGCAGAAGTTTATCACCGATTGTCTAGATAGTGAAAGAGTTGAATGGTAATAAGGCTAGCATTCCTTCAGCTAGCGCAAGTTCTTGTTTCTTAAACTTACTTGAAGGAGAGTTTGATGGTTGAGACTAGAAATGGTGAAATGGAAGTCCTAAAAAAGTTGACTGCTTTGAAATGTTGAAGATAAATAAGTGCCTAGGCACAACATTTTGTTTGATCCATTCATATTCAATACATTGAAATTATCTGGACCTTACACTTTGTATAATAATGCCCACAGTAGTATTCAGTTTGATTCTGAACGTTCTGTTTTGCGTATTATTTTAGAATGAGCGACATGGATGACAAAGACCGTTCAAGGGATAGAGATCGGCCTAGACGAGAAAGGAACTCTCGTTTCAATGACAGCGGCAGAGACCGCAGTAATGATCGTGGCAGAGAACCCAGAAGTATGAAATCTTCTCAAAATCGAGTGTACGTATCAAATATTCCTTATGAATATCGCTGGCAAGATATTAAAGATCTGTTTCGTAACCAAGTGGGTGATGTTCAGTTTGTTGAATTGTTTGTTGATGATAATGACAAACCTAAAGGTAGTGGTATAATCGAATTTGCTGATTCAGCTTCTGTAAAAAAATGCATGGAAATCATGCAACGCTATGAAGTGAAAAGTCGCAAGTTGGTCATAAAGGATGATGCAGGTGTTGTAAGGGATAAACATGGAGCCATCATTGGAGGCGGTGGCTCAAAGAGAAATAGAGACAACGATAGGTTTCGAGATGATCATCATAGAGATATGGGCGGTAGTAATTTGTCACTGAGAAACGACGACGGCAAGTGGGGTAATACATATGGTTTGAGTCCTCATTTTCTTGAATCATTGAATATCGATGCTCCTCTTTGTAATAAGGTGTTTGTGGCAAATGTAAGTATAATTTTTATTTGTCTTTTTGTTAGTTTGGAATCACGGAATATGTGCCTCTTGTGTTTGGAAATAATGATATTTATTGGATATTGGTAGGCAACAAGAGTATGATGGTTATTCTTCCATCGTTAAAATTACTCTTGAAAGTCTTGCTACCTTCATCTTGGAATGACTGTCATACTGAATTTTTTTCCAAGAATGCTGAATAAACAATTATTTTTGAATAAACCCAACTGAATTTTGTCATCGTGTTTTGACAATTTCTTAGATTTGCCAGTTGAGAAATTCATTGAAGGACATTGGTACTATTGGCCTTCAACCCAATTTCAAATTGATAAAAGTTCTAAACAAAAGTTGGAGACTTCATAGTTGTTTATCGTATTGAAATAGTTTTTGTTTTCAGTGCTGGGAGGATCTCAACTGTCTGTTCTGTTATTGAACTTGTCTTGCTTTAGCTAATGTTATACTCATAATAGTGTTTTTTTTGTATTCATCAAGTTGTGAAAGATGTTTATATATCAATAGTTGCAGAAACTGTTGAATTGCTTAAGGTTCTGTAGTTAAAGCTTTTTATAATTTTACTTTTTTCAAAAAGAGTCCTTCAAAATCTGATGGAAGCTGCATTTGTATTGTTTGAAATATAATGAAGCTGTCATTGAAAGCGATAATTTCTTCTATTCTTTTCTGATTGTTCAATTAGGACTAAAATCATCATTTACTTGTAACCCTCGTTCAAAGTCCTTTTTCTGAAATGAGTGAAATTTTACGAAATTTAACAAGGGTTGTTTTTCTTGTTACGATCATTACTTTTATAATACAGGAGGCTTGTGTTTATAAAGGCAATATATACTGGGTGAACCAAAACCATATAGAAGTGTTGAATAAATTTTCAGATGTGGTTAAGGTGGGCCATGCTATTTGATGCCACATTTCTATGGTTTTGATGGAGCTACTCCTGATTGTTGCTTTTTAATGTCACTAAGTGATTTCTGGTTGAGATGTATTGCAAATTTGTTGAGGGTTTCAAAATATGAAAGAGAAGTGGTGTTTGAGGTTTGTGCAGTTCATTTTTTTTAAATAAATAACAAAAATTCCTGGATTTTTTCAATTGTCTAGCGTTGTTGAAATAGAGATTTTCTTAAAAAATTACTTCAGGCTAGATTTGAGTGACCAGTTCTTGATGTTTAACTAAAATGAATCGACTACTTTCTGTCAGTTGGTTTTGAATCATGTAACCTTGCTGGGAATGGCACGTTAAAAGGTGAATTCTTGTTTCGCATAAGTTTCAATTGAGAGTTATTGTTTGTATGGAGACGACAGCAGGCCATCCGAAAAACCCATTTTAACCCATTATTTTCAACTTTCATTTAATCTGGACTATATTGAAAACTCTAGTATGTTGTACATGAAATCATTTATGGAAATATTGTGTTTTTGAATTTATTGGCGGGGGACTTATGGACACCCAGTATATAATAATTTTTGCAATATTGTTAGTATTTTTTAACTTCAACTGAAAACAAAGGTGTTTTTGAACATGGTATTCTTTTTTTATTATCAAAAGAACTGCCTTGTCTCATGATACAATATGTAGGTAAAATTAGATTGAGGTGTATGTTTCCAATCCACTTAAACACTGCTGATTTGATGCACTCATTTGATCCTGGGATGAGGCTTTAGATAAAACATTTCTAATTCGAGTGCTATTAATTTAATGATATTCAGATATTAATGATATTAAGAAAGATATCAAAAATTCACAATTACTTGGGGCATCAGATTGTTCTACCAATTGTCATAAAAGAGGGTTGGTTATGAAATTTTGTATATTTACAAATAATCTTATACATATCATTCTACTGTTTTGTCGACAAAATGGTATCTACGGTAATGTATCAAACCTTTGATATGAATTGAATAATGTATTTAATTTATTTATAATTTTGCAGCTGGAATATAATATAGACAAAAAGAAGCTGAAAGATGTATTCAGACTGGCTGGTAGAGTTATCCATATTGACATCCCTTGTGATAAAGACGGCAGAAGTCGAGGTTTTGCAGTTGTTGAATTTGATCATCCTGTTGAAGCTGTACAAGCCATTTCTATGTTCCACAATCAAGTCTTGAATGATCGCACCATGACAGTCAGAATGGACAGAGCTAACGAATCTTTCAAACTACCTGATGGTCTCAAGTCAGTTGGTATGGGCTTAGGTCCTAACGGAGAGCCATTGAAGAATGTAGTGCACAATTTACCTTCATTGAATAGCAGTGCTCAGTCGACAGGACCTGTAGGTGCTGGGCTCTTGGGGGCTGTACCAAATAATCCGTTGCAGTTGGCCAGTGCACTCTCAGGTAGATAGTGTTATCGTTATATTGTCCTCTCAAACACATAATTTTTGTAGGTCTAGGTAATGTTGGGGCTTTGGGCAACTTGACCAATCAACAAGTATTGCAAGCTGCTAACTTGACCGGATTAGCAAATAATCTTTTGGGAAACGGTTTGGGGGGGTCTGATTTGTCGTCGCTCGTCCAGAACCCCTTAGCTTCCCAAAACTCGACGACACAACAGCAATTGGCTGCGCTTGCAGCTCAAAGTTCAGCTTCAAACTTGGCAAGTGGCAGTAACTTTGGAAGGGGACAAGGAGGAGGAGGTGATAATACTTATAACAGCCTTGGTTCCCAAAATACTGGAGGAAGCTTCTCATCCAACTTGGGTTCTGGTAGAGGCTTTCAGGGCAATAATAATTTGAACAGTTTTGGAAATGACAGAATGGGCTTTTCAGGCAACAATTCTTCAATGGGCATGAGATCAGGGGATAGACAGGAAAACAGCAAGAGTTTTTCACGAAAGGTTTTGGTATCAAATGTGAGTCGTTTATAATTTATTTTTTTGTTTTATCATCAATGGCTCACATTGAGAATTTGGTGGGTGAAGACAATGAGTAATGATTTGATTTTCAAATTATCTTTTTTTTGTCAGTGTAGCTTTGAACCATTTTTAAATGTCTCAAAATACATGAATATTTCAAGATAATTTGTCCTGATTGGTAATAATTTGTATGATTTAGTACTTATTTGCGCGAGTATTTATTGTTGATATTAAGTTGTACTACCAAATTAAATTCTGTACACCCAACGCCATCTATGGTTTGATACTTATAATACATGTAAAGTGTTTCATCTGAAATGAATAAGTCATGTGCTGAATGCTGAATAGAGCGCAAGTAGTTTTATTTTCACTCTGCGTAACATATTATGGGCCCAAAGTGTTTTCAACAATGGCAAATAGTTATATAGTGAGTGTACCTAAACTAAAACGTCGCGAGAACTATGCAGAATGGGCGTTTGCAGCAGAGAATTTCCTGATATTCGATCAATTGAAAAAGTAGATTGAGGAAACTGAAACAGATGAAGACAACAACTCAAACAAGATCAAAGTTAATCCTCACGATTGATACTTCGTTGTATATCGACGACACATATCAAAGATACCAAGACAGTAGAAGAACTTTGGACTAAACTTAGAAACTTGTATGATGATGCCGGTTTCACTAGAAAAATCACGTTATGATCCCTGATTTCGGCTAGGCTAGAAAACAAAGACAACATGGCGTCATATGTAAATCATGTTATTGACACGGCACAAATGCTGAGGGGCACCGGATTCAAAATAAATGAAGAATGGTAGGATCTTTACTCTTGGCAGGACTAACAGAAAGATTTTCATCCATGATGATAGCCATAGAACACAGTGAAAATTACTGGAGATGCAGGACGATAATACAAGTTCTGCTTTTATCGGTAAGGTTACGGGAAGCAGAAAGTTTAATGGTAACCAAAATAGTCACAAATATTCTAAAATTGGCAACAGTGGTGACAAATGTTGAAGTCAGTCAAACATGTTATTTATCAAAAACAAAATACGTTGTAAACAAGTTGGACATTACAAAAATAATTGTCCTGATGTAAAATGGAACAGAAACAATCAGAAAACTGCGAATCACGCAAATGTACCCCAAGTAACAACAAATCTCTGATCAGTTGGCCAATTAATTGGAAATGGAACCAGTGTAATCTTTGAAAATGATCGTTGCAAAATTTTTAACAAAAATGGTGACCTAATAGAAATAGTCAAATTGGTCAATAATATGTACAAATTAGACACTGAAAGAGCAGAGCAGTGCTTTCAACCTGCAGGAACTGTTGTGTTAGGAGAAATTTGGCATCGAAGACTAGAGCACATCAATGAAAAAAGGACCTGAAGAGAATGACAAATGGTGCAGTTGAAGGAATGATATGCAAAAGACAAATCAGCATGAACAAACAAAACTGTGAGACTTGTAATGAAGGCAAGCAAACTAAATAATCATTTCCATATAAAGGATCTCGAGCAAGTAGTATCCTAGAAATTGTGCATACAATGGAGGTTAAATCCCTTGGAAACGCTAGATATTTTCTAACTTTCCAATATGAGTATAAATATTACTGGAGTTTTTTCCCAACACCAAATCGTTATTTTTAACACCTCAACACATGTTTCGATCACCAAGTGATCATCTTCAAAGAGGAAGATTAACACTAAAAACCAATGCGAGCTAACCCTATTTATGCTATATAGGTATCCCATACAGGTAAACCATCCAGGTGTACCACCCATACATGTATACCAACCTAAATTAATTTTACAATTTTTCTTATCTTCAAATTATTTTACAATATATATTTAACTGTTAAAGCTGTATATAAAACAATTTTCAGCTATATAAAATTAATTTCACAATGTTGCCTATCTAAATTTATTTTTGCAATGCGTCCTTTGTAATCACTAAACCCAACATTATTTTAACAAGCTTTGGTATAGGTCCGTCATCGTTTTTCATGATATTGTGTTTACTTATTTCTACAGTCTCATAGGCATCTAGTTTCCTGTATTGTTAACTTGTCTAACTAATCTTAACGAACTGAAGTCTATGGAATGGTTTTGTTGCAAAATATGATTGGCGCCTGCAAATCGAGATTTCGTTCATTCTTGACCTAAACTTCTTTCTTATTATGTCATCTACAATACCCATCGAGGAATCGTTAGTGACTGCTATTTCCTGTATTGTACGTCTATCTTTTGTGAACCTATCATGTGTTAGAGGGAAAGTCAAAAGACGATGCACTAAAAAATTCAACCCAGCCCGTTTCTGAAGTGCACAGTGATGTGAACTGTTAGGAATATACGTGTACGTGCTTGTTTCTTTTCCAAATATATCGTATTCTAACCCTCCATATTGGCTCCTCATTACCAAAACGTCAAGAAGTGGTAGTTGTCCCTTATTTTATAACTCATATGTGAATTTTATTGATAGATATCTATTATTTAAAATGGGAACAAAGTCCTCAATATTCGATTTTTTGGTATCGAATATCGCGAAAATATCCACATACCAAATCCTAGGAAAATACTTCGACTTTTCTTTGGTTTCCATTTCGAATCTGCTCATGAACAGGTCTGCCAGGTAGGCAGGCAAGGGGTTTATCATGGCCGTTCCTTCCTGCTGTTCATAAAAGCAACCTTCTACCTGGAACCGATTTTGTTTCATACACAAATTAGTAAGAGAAACGAATTCATCGATTTCGTTATTATTGAAGTTATTTTTCTCTAGTAATTGCCAAAATCAAAATCAAAATCAAAATGTTCTTTATTGACTATTCTCCATACAATTTTAAGGTATTTTTTTGTGGTGGTTATAAAATATATACCATAAAAATGAGTATATACAAATATACAAAATGTAGCCAAGGGTTTCCCCTATGGAGTGGGACAGTGGGAAGGATTGGGATGGGTAGTGAATGGGGTAGAGGGAGTGGCAGAAAAAGACCCCGATACATTTGCGCTCTCAAGAATTCCGAACGGAAGAGGAAAGTGTCTCCACACAGTCCCCCGAAGTACTCCAGTAATATTCATTCCTAGACTAAAGGTTCCAAACAAAATCAAAATCCATGCTCGGTGAAGAAAGTGCATCGTGCATTTCTTCCAATTTATAAGATACAGCTTGTGCAAGAATTGAAGCCATACAACCTCCCACAACGTCTAACATTTGGAGAATGGAAGCTGGCAAAGTTGGAGGAAGATCCATGTCTTCATCGAAAAATTGTGTTCATTTCTGATTGAATGGATACGTTAACAAGCAGAATTTACGCATCTGGAGTGAAAACCAGTCACAAGCATTGCAAGAGCTACCGATGCATCCCGAAAAAGTCAATTGGTGTTGAATTATGGGTCGGTGGCATCATCGGGCCGTACCTCTTCAAAGACAATAATGGCCGCGCTACCGTGTGATGATTGACGACTTTTTGTTGCCCAAAATGGAAGAATTGGGCATACTTGACTGTGGTGCCACATGCCACAAGGCACGCGAAACAATGGCCCAGTTAAGTGCCACGTTTGGGGCCCGTCAATTGGCCGCCTAGATCGCGTGATTTAACGCCCTTGGATTATTTTTATGGGGTCATGTTAAGGCTCATGTCTACAGGGATAAATCAGCAACGACTGGTGCTCTGGAAGCCAATATAGAAGCATTAATACGTGAAATAACGGTCGATACGTTAGAGAGAGTGCGCCAAAAATGGACCTTGTGCATTGGTCATCTAAAGCGGAGCCGCGGACAACATTTGCATGAAATCATCTTCAAACATCAAATTATATTGATCGTTATATCGATTCCAATAAAGATTTCATCAATTATTTCAAATTTTACGTGTTGTTTTCAAAATCAAATCCTATACCTCTTCATCGGTTATGAAGTGAAAAATTTCTTCGTTCTGAAGATCTTACTCTCGAGATTATTATGTTTTATAGTGAATCTTAATTTTTTAGTATTCAGCCTAGAGTTGCCAGCTCTAAAATTTGTACAACATAACAGAATGTTCTATGGCATTATTTTTATTTTATGTATTGTTAACTAATCTTGTTTCAGCTAATTAATTTTTCATTATTCATAATCTGGGTTTCCCAGTTGGTCTCTAATAAAATTCAGTATTCCCAAATATCTTTTCTTAAGCAACCCGTACATTTGTAATTCCTTAATTATTCCTTGTATCCCTCATCTTGGAAATTACCCGCTATTATGATCTCTCCTACCTATGTTACTCCAAACCTTTGTTTCTTTGTTTATCCCTCCAAAGACCAATCTGACCCCTTCTCTAAAATACCTACCGATGTGAAATATTGCATTTGCATACGTTCCAAACCTTGTAACAGTACAGTTAGAATTAAATCTTGTCTTGTCTACAGTACATCTAGCTAGTTATTTTTCTCATCCTATGGTTTCATAAGAGTTATTGTAATTCTTCACAATAAAACAATCGTGGGTCAAAACAAAATCCTTCATCGACCAGTAACTACCACAGGAAAGTAGATATCAGTTGAGATATGGAGCTACAAAAGTACCTTTGACATAACCTTATAGTTGAAGACATTATGAATTTGATTTTTATTTACTTTCACCTTCCAGATGTGGATCTTTGCCCTGGGCGAGACCGTGAAGAGGGCCGCCCTGACCAGGCACTTTGCCACTTCCCGTTTGAGTGCCGATCTGTGTCAAGTACTGACGGATATGACGCGTCTTCAGGCGCCCTCTAGAGCCTCCCTGATGCATCTGCTAGACGTAAGTATACTCCAGACGAGAGATAAAAGCGCTAGGATTAAGGCGATGGGATTGTAATGGGACCACTCGCTGTAGAGAAATCTCCTGCGAGTGGGCGGTTTTTATTTCTCGGTTCTATAAGAGATTATGCGGTGTCGTTGGCCATCGGATCCGATTCCGGAGTGGATGTCTTCTTGCTCGATAGACGCATAGGTGGGTAGGATTTTGGGGATTTTGTTTCGAGTGATATTGGTATGTTTGCGTGTTTTGCTAAAGGAAATTGCTCGAATCTTTATTGGCAATTTCGATGGCTAGCTTCTTGAAATCGGTTTCTATCCGGATTTTCCCGACTTAACTGGGAGAGTTGAAATCTTGCAGTGGATCGTTGAGCTGTTTCCTTTTTTCAAGTTTCGAGTAAAATCGAGGATGGATCAGTTGTGATATTGTCTTGAATAAAAATCAGTTCGCGTTGCGTACTAGAAATATTATTTTCAAGTTGCAATCGATAAATATAGATTTGACTGAAATCCGGTCATAATCGCTCCTTCATCAAATTTTTTGACGATAGATTCAATATGTCTAAGCTATTTTCCGGTTTTTTTGCCATGGTCTGCAGGTTATTATGCCTGAAGTTTCGTCCACTACTGCGCTAGATATTATCCAAGGCGAGAACGTAACGTGTGAAGTCCTCGAGTTGTTCTCAACACAGAAACCTGAATTTTCTGCGTTCGAGTTGTTCCCAGCGCATTGATCTGGATTTTCTGCATTGCTCGAGTTCCCAACGGAGAAAACTGACTTTTCTACGTTGCTCAAGTTATTTCCAGTTTTCTGCGTTATTCGAGTTGTTTCCAACGCAGATAACTGATATTTCTGCGTTTTTCTACTTGTCCAAACGTAGTTTTATGCATTGCTCTATTTGTTCCCAATAGAGAAATGTGATTTTTATGCGTTGTTGGATAGCTTTGCTGCTTTGTTCAAAATGTTCCTTATTCAGAAAATTCAGTTTTCTGTAAGCTCCAGTTGTTCGCAACGGAGAAACTGAGTTTTCTGCATTGATCGAGTTGTTCACAATAAAAAAACTGATTTTTCTGCGTTGTTGGATAGCTGAGTTTCCTGCTTTGCTCAAGTTGTTCCTAATTCAGAAAATTCAGTTTTCTGTATTGCTCGAGTTATTCGTAACGGAAAAACTGAGTTTTCTGCATTGCTCGAGTTGTTCCCAATACAGAAAACTGATTTTTCTGCGTTGTTGGATAGCTGAGTTTCCTGCTTTGCTCAAGTTGTTTCTAATTCAGAAAATTCAGTTTTCTGTATTGCTCGAGTTATTTGCAACGTAGAAACTGACTGAGTTTTCTGCATTGCTCGAGCTGTTCCCAATAGAGAAAATTGATTTTTCTGCAGTTTTCTGTATTGCTCGACTTGTTCCCAACGAAGAAAACTGAGTTTTCTACGTTGTTGGATAACTGAGTTTTCTGCTATGCTCAAGTTGTTTCCAATGCAGAAAACTCAGTTTTCTGTATTGCTCGAGTTGTTACCAATAGAGAACACTAAATTTTCTGCGTTGTTGTATAACTGAGTTTTTTGTTTTGCTCAAGTTGTTCCCAATGCAGAAAACTCACTTTTCTGTATTGCTCTAGTTGTTACCAATAAAAACACTAAGTTTTCTGCCTTGTTAGATAGGTGAGTTTTCTGCTTTGCTCAAGCTGTTCCCAACGCAGGAAACTCCATTTTCTGTATTGCTCGAGTTACAACTGAGTTTTCTGCTTTGCTCAAGTTGTTCCCAATGCGAGAAACTCAGTTTTTTGTATTGCTTAAACTGTTACCAACGCAGATAGCTGACTTTTCAGCTGTGCTAAAGTCGTTCCCAACGCTGAAAACTCAGTTTTCTGTATTGCTCGAGTTTTCTGTATTGCTCCAGTTATTCCCAATACAGAAAACCGAGTATTCTGCATGTATGGTGTGAAACCCGCTTAAGGAAGATATTCGTATATGACTTTTCAACTAGTAGGCGTTGTCTGAACAACTCTGATACAAGCTGAAGTCAGAAGTAGTTGAATTGTAATCATCCTCATCTCTGTAGTCCATAACCTCAATCTTTCAGATATATTTGAATTTCCCTTGTTTGCATTTTAGTATGAAAAAGTTGCAAAACAATGGAACTATTTTTGAAACAATTACCTTGTTCATCTGTATCGCCTGCTGAAAGTTGTTTTCAATTATAACCGCACATGAATACAATAGCAATTATATATTCAAAATTTATTGCCTTCAGGAATATAAATTGTTTGATGTTCAGTCCAATCGATGGTTAATATTTCCATTAATACTCAAATCAGTTATTGGTATCTATGATTATAGATAAAATACCGTCGAGTGGAATTTTTGGATTTGTTTGATTTGATTTCGAAGCTATAGGAATATTATTGTCGAAGTTTGGAAAATAAATGCTCAAGAATGCTGAGAATTATGTGTAAATATTACATTCTCAAGTGCAATACCTATGTTTTTCTGAGAGTATTCAATTTAATTAATTTTCAATTATCTAGAAAGCATCACATTTACTCCAAACAACAAAAGAGTTGCATTATATTTTTTCAATTTATATTTTGGAAATGATTTGGTATTCACGTAACAATTTTGTTCCCATCAAAAAACTACAGCAGTGATCGTTTATTCTTTTGGAGAAAGTTGTCTGCGTTTAGCCCATATACAAATGTAGACAAGAAGAACAAATCATTTATGTAATAGTGATCTATAGAACACAGATGCTTTCCTTAGAAAATTCTATCAAATAATCATTTTATTTTGTTATTCGTTTTATAAAATACATCCAAGTCTTACTTTCTCAAAAAACTCTTCTTCTCATTTTTTTTTGGTTTTGGAATGGGAAGACAAATCATTTATATAATAGTGATCTATAGAACACAGAAGTTTTTTCTTAGAAAATTTTATCAAATAATTATTTGTTTACTTTGTCTTACTTTCTCAAAAAACTCTTTTTCTCAATTTTAGCCTCCGAAAATTAATTTTCATGTGTAAACGCGCCTATTTTATTCCCATGGGGGGATTCCCAATTGGAATATTGGAAAA
Source organism: Leptinotarsa texana (assembly GCA_015342105.1). Taxonomy (NCBI): domain Eukaryota; kingdom Metazoa; phylum Arthropoda; class Insecta; order Coleoptera; family Chrysomelidae; genus Leptinotarsa; species Leptinotarsa texana. The sequence continues at coordinate 12,661 of WOGN01005572.1, forward strand.
ATCTTTCTTAGTGCGTATCTAAGGTCTGAGAAGCACCTATATACCAAATGTTAGCTTCATAGGACTCACCATGACGAAAAAACACTTTTGTGGTTTTAGCCAATAAAAGCTATATTATTATTTTTATCTTTATTATTATTCTATCATCATTAATGTTTAAACTGTCAGCTCGGTATATCTATGTGAACACTATAACAAAATATCGTATTTATAGTCTATTTCAAAAGAGTGTAGAGTAATAAAATCTCATTAAGTATTCAAAAGCGCTACAGGGTGATCCGTCAATAAATTCTGTCACTTCCCTAGTCCGCATTGCAAAATTATGTCGTTTCATAAAGAGCAGGTAGGTATCACCCTGTTTTAAGGGATTTGTCCATTGTTATCGACGGATAAATACTGAGCCAGAGGCGCGCTAGTGGGATAATTGCCAAA
>WOGN01005573.1:0-13091 GCA_015342105.1 Leptinotarsa texana
ATCAAAATCACCACGGAGGCAGCTATAGCTACCTGCGTGACATCCGGGTCCAGGAAATGATACAAATAAAAAGGTTATCGAGTGTCTTGATATAGATGAAGAAGTTATTATCGGACATAGCACTCAAGAAAGTGGCAAACCATAGACACGTGTTGCGGGCTCTTGGCCCATCATCAGTATGGTGCAGCCAAGTGTAAGGATGGGCAACACTTGGGAACCAAGTGTAAAATGATCCATTGCAGTACGTATTCTCTCAATTGATGATCTATTTCCCTTTCTGATACTTCTGATTTACCGGAAGAAGGCCTTGGATGTTTGATCTCTGTTATATATTTTCCAAGTTTTCCAAGTTTGAGGAAATACATTAGTAGAGAGACAAATATTGATAATGTGGTTAATGAATACTATCAGATGGGGACAGCACATAAGAAGTAGTTTCAAGTTAATACCGTCGAATTCTTGAGCATTGGACTTTACACTATACAGTATTTTTTGGGATTTGTCTTCGGTGACATACTGAAACTGAAAATGACCAGCTGTCTGGTGTTTATTGTTTGAATAATATCTAATCAATTATCGATCAGCTAGAGCTGCAGAGATTCCTCTGACAAAGTATCCATTTATTTAACTCACATTGGTCAGATAGGGGTAAAATTTGTTGATTATTTTTAATTCCTACATATTGAAGATCCTTCCATAGTAGTACTCACCCCTTCTTGACGTAATATGTATTGGAAATATGCTTTTATTCATTTTGGCATGCCAATGTGTAGTTTCTGAGTGTTTTGTAGTAGTCATGATGAGAATTAGATTTACATTTTTTCCATCTTGAGCAAGTTTTGTCTCGTAAGCTCATCAAGAGTCTAATATTGTCTGTTATCCAGGAAGCACAGGGTTTTGTTATTTTTATGATCCGTAGTGAAGCATGTGCATTGAAAATATATAGGATATTACCATTAAGATATTTAAGTTTTTCATCGATATCATCGATTTCATATAAAAAGGAAATGATATTATGTCATTGTAGAAGGAAGATTGATCGAAAGTTCTGAAATCTCTCACAGTTTTATAAATCGGTGTCAGACGGTTACAAATTTCCAAGTCCGTAGTGATCAGGTCATGATCAGAAATATTATTAGCGGGAATAAACTCTACACTTTTAGAAACATCATCATTATTAGTTGTCATGATGAATGAATATCGAGATAATTACCAGGATCAGAATTTTTGAAATACATTTTGAAATCAGACAGTGAAAAGCAAGTTGACTCGATGAAAATAAGTTTAAGAGAAGTAACCTCAAAGAATCAGAGTATATTCTTATATCTGAAGAGATTTGAGACAGAAGATTAGAAAGAAGATTTGAGAGAGAAGCACCTTAGAAATAATAATAATAAATCTTTATTTTTTAGTTGAAAAGCATAAATATATGAATACATTCAAGCAGTAACTGACAAAAACGTCATAGTTGATATAGAAAAGAATTTAAATGATATGAACACAGTCATAAGTTATTAATATAAAAGAAGTAAAATATATAATTATATAGAAATATAGAAAATTCGTAGAACCTATCAACTTAATTGAAAAAGACACAACAAGGACATATTAGAAAAAAGATAATATTCTCATAGTACGAGTGAAAAATATTATTTGAAAACAACAGCACAAATATAAAATTTGATTGTGGAAAAGAAAAAAATCTTTATAAAATATAGTATTATGCCATAAATTCACTAATGCTGTAACAATAAGTTATGCTTCAAGTCTGGATTTAAAAATATTAATATTTGGAGATGTTTGGATAGAGACATCGAGATGATTAAAAACTCTGCACCCCAAATATAAATGACTTTTTTGGCATGGGTTACTTCTATGCAGAGCAGGTACCAGAAGATTTCTGGATTTATTGCCATATTGATGATCAGTTCTATTGAAAAATTCATCTTTATGTTTGTATACATATATACACAGTTCATACAAACAAAAACCTGTCACAGTAAAGATCTTTAATCGCTTGAAAGCTTCTCTACATGACTGCCTCCAATTTAGTAGTCCTGCAACAATTCTCACAGCTAATTTTTTGCAGAGCGAAAACACGTGACCAAGAGGTACATGTACTCCAGTCAAGAATACCATATCGCAGATGACAGTTGATTTTTGCATAACAAACAATTACCAGTATGTTTTCGTGATTTGATAACAATTTTTTGTTAACTTTTCACAAAGTATATCGACGTGTGGTTCCCAGCACAATTTATAGTCGATTGTTAGTCCAAGCAACAATAGATCGTACTTGGTTACCTTTTTCAAAAAAAAGATATGGACAATGACGAAATTTCAAAAGATTGATATTAGAAAACATCCTATACTATATCGGATGTTTCAGAAGTTGATCAACAATGACATATTTCACGTTTTGAATTTCTGTCAAAGACGTTTGAAAATAAAGCGGACCAAAGAAAGAAGCTGCAATTAGCATTAGATATTTTTCAATTCTGAAGTTGATGCCAGATTTTTGCCAGCGGTTGGCAAAAGTAATTTGAATTTCATCAGTACAAAATGAAATTCTCCATGAAGAATTGTTATGTTTTCAGATTGCGGAAGTTGGAAATATTAAAACGAGTCTATTATAAAAGAATAGATAGAGCTATCGTCCTATGGGGGGAAACTCTCGAACCATAATATTATCATATAAATAATAACAGACTCATGTGCAGTATAGATAACAATCAAGATGTAACAACGTATCGTGAAAAATAGTTTATTCTAAATGCAAATATAAGACAACACGACCACGAGGAGAAAAAGTCATTTTATGAACATTACCAATATTGAACAACTGAAATGATCAATTCTCCAAACTTTTTATATTTGAATAGCCATATCTTCAAGACTGAAATAAACCACCAAAATTCAACTTCAGATTCGGGCTAAAATTAAAAACATGAACGTAATGTAACCCGAAAATGATATTTTTCCTCAAAAACTCGTCATCATATTCATTTCAGAAGAGCTGTTTATGACTGAATGAAAAATTCAAGAGTCGATGTCTCCTTCTAACACTCGTTCTCGCAATTAGTGAGCAGACTTTCGATAATGAGAGACACCCATCGAAGAAAAAGTAACGCTGTGCCCAAGCATGAATATTCAACAAACACTCGAAGGCTTGGTAGACATGCAAGAACTAATTGAATTCTGGTGAAGAAATGTAATATCGATATCTAACATCAATCAAACCGGCGAAGATTTCGCCAAAACACTTAATTTGAAATTCGAGAGAGAGAAAAATCAAATGAACCATTCAGTGATTCCTTTGATTTCATTCTGTTTCTGTTACGCCATCCCCTATTTCAATCGCATTTCGAGTATACAAAGTTTACGCAGAGTCAATCGAGGAGAAACTCGAACTTGGAGTTCGGGAGAGGGGTGAGTGGAAAACAAAAGGAAAAATATTGTTTGGGTATACACTCATAGAAAAATTTGGTGAACCAGCGACATATATTCAGAGTATACGCCAAATCATTGACAGCACACTTTTTCCGTTATTCAATTTGGTTTCCAGGACATCGGCTACGGAGGCACATCTTCTTCGGCAGCACGAGGTTGCATATCATAATGATGATCTATAAGTTATTTCGAAATGGCGTAGAAATAACCAGGTTCAATTCCACAAAAACCTAGGTATCGGTTTTCTCCAAGAAGATAAATATCTCCGAACCGGATATAATAACTTCAGGTCGTACAAGTAAGCTTTCTGCTTCGATAAGTTTGTTGGGGGTTAAAATGGTCACCAACATGTCTTGGCACAATCGAGTCGCAGGAATTGCAAAGGCTACTTCTCAAAAGCTCAAAACACTCTTCCGAACCAGAAAACTACACACACCTCAGCAAATTTTAATGCTTTATAGATCTCAGATCAGATCTTCTTTGGAGTATTGTTCTCATGTATGGATCTCCACCCCCAAACATACCCTGAAGTTGCTGGATTCTATCCAGAAAAGAGCCATTCACCTAATTGGAGACGCGATCATCACGTGCAACTTTGATAGCGTGGAACATCGAAGAAAGGTTGGAGTTGTCCAAGTGATTTGGCACATTTAATTTCACCAAGAACGGTACGGACTGTGGCTGCTCATCGTTTTGAGGTTCATCTCATTACACCACGAACTTCAATGTTTGAGAACTATTCCATCGGGATACTGTGTTTATGTGGAATAAACTTCCTGAGAACGTTTTTGCAAATGAGTTACTACTTCTGCACAGGCACCGCTCTGAGTGCTTCCGTTTTGACCTTATCTGCAAAATTTCGTATGGTTCAAATAAGAAGAGTTTTTTCCAGAAAGTGAAAGAGCATAGAAGCGGTTTTTCTAATCATCTAAACGACAATTCCATATTTGAAAGCCATATTTCCGTATAGGGTTTAACCATGTCTATGACGTTATACATAAGGAAAAGAATGGTTTGAAAGTATTTTTTTTGAAATGCTTGGAAATCAATAGATTGAAGGATTCAGAAAATTTTCTCGATGATCAACTAGAGATATTCATTTTTTTTCTTTTGTGAAAAGTTGAATGAATACCAACAAACACTTAGAGTCGCTTCAACAAAAAACAAACCTTTCTGGAATATTGTATTGCAACATGCATCACAGTCATAAAGTAAACGTTATCTCAAATTTTTCCTTAATCACATCGTCGTTCATATTTATGCTTTGACTCATAAATCATAAACCCCCCTCTACAAAACCATCAACACTTTCAATCTGGGTATTAATCAATCACTTTTTTTTTCCAGAAGGTGACTTAACCGGTAGAACAGTCTTCTAAAAATGTTTGCCGTGAACAGGTAATGTTTTTGTCTTACCATAGCTTTTCAATGATATATACTTCGTTGAGCCAAGTTTCGTCCAGATAATAAATGTGTCTGTCTTCACGCCGAAACTCTGCTCTGGTTAATGTTTTCTCCAAAAAATGATTTCATTATTTCCGATTAGGAGTGATTTTCTGTTTTGATTTTCCCAGCTGAAATTTAATTCTTTCAGAGTTATTCACAAATTTTTATTGAACACATCTGAAGAAGCAACATATATTACAATTTTGTTGTAATGAGTGAAAGTCTCATAAAACCTACTACATACCTAATGTCAAACGATTTCTCCGAATGCCCGTTCCGACTATTCAACTCACAATAATGAGAAGTTTCGATAGCAACAAAGAAGCGCATCCGGAGTAATCGAATTAGGTAATAGGTAGATCAGAAAATAGGGGGAGGAGATCGAGATCTGCTCTCCAAACAGCAGATTTATGTTTGAAACTTTTTCGATTTAATTTCGATAGTTAATGAAAGGATAAGGCGGATTCCAGCACAACTCCGGAAGGCATCAGATTGTGAATAATCACCGATTCCCCATTAAATGCCGTCCTTGCATTCATGGACGTAGCTGAGGAATTTATTGGGGAAACAAGTTGGAAATCGCAGACTGAATTTCCAAAATACAGTTTCAGCAAGTATGGAGTAGATATGCGTTCATAATTCAATTCTGAAATTTCGATTTCAAGAGGTCGAAAGATTCCAATCGTACAATTTACCAAACATCATAGATGGCACAGAAATACACAAATATGAGAATAATTTCAACTGCGAGGAAGCGAGCTTGAACTTTGATAAAAAATGGATACCGACACTTTTCGATGGTTTTCCTATCGCCTTTCATAATTTCTGCCGTAGAAATAGACGAAACGTCAGGTGTGATAACGGTTAATAAACTGAGAAAAAATCGGACAATGTACATTCATTAGTTCGTTTTTATGATCCAAGTATGTATCTTTCAATATTGTTCTACTGTTATCTTCTATCAAAATATTAAAAAAATTGATGAAAACTTCTATTTACTTTCCATTTGTCACTTTTCCATCACTCGTTTATTGCCATGCATCATGATACAGTTTACAGCTGAATGATTTCCACTGCTTGCTTTGAAAGAATTATTATCGTTCAAGTGTTCTTTCAACAGTTTACTGTGTTTTTTCTCATTTCGAATCTTTCGAATTTTCTGATATATAATATCGATACTTCATAATATTTCACAGGCCACTGTTGATCAAAATTTACTTTCTTGAACAATAAACCATTCATCCCCCTATCTCTCTCTCTCTCTCTCTCTATCGCATCGTCATAGGAAATATGATATATTTTGATGTTCAGAGTTTTTACAATAAGGATGATAGTGTTCCATGTAAGTAAGGGTATGAATGATACTTGATTCAATTCCATAACGGATATTTGAAATAAAAACTGATTAGAGAAAATAGTTACAGAATAGAGATAAATAAAGAAAAGATGGAGAAGTTGAAAAGGCAAAACCTTTCTTTTCTAAAAATATACCACTTTCAATTAACACTAGATTTCTATGACTGGAATTTGATCAAATGAGCGAATTATTGTCATTACGTACTGACATCGATGACATGAGTAGATTCAACTCATTCTTCATTCAGTTTGGTGCTGAAGGGACAATGAGGCAATTGTCTTATTCCGAAACATCGGATATCCACCAGTGAGGATGACAGTGTTCTACTCAAGTGAAATTTTACCTCTTTCATTTACTATTTTGTGCAGCAATCCTGTGAATGATATCTGATGTAATGACATTATGTAAAATAACAATCGTTATATAATTTACTTTCTTTACAACAAAACTACTTCCTAGGATCCCATTTCAATATGTATTTCTTGTTCTTCAGAGTCCTGAAGGTGAAAAAACGTCTCGAAACGTCGACAATTCACCCTAATTCCCACCAACTTGACGATCGAAATCATATTCAATGGTCGCCATCCTATTCAACTATTTCAAATATTGTTCATTTAATGTTTGTGAATGTACAGTACATTATCTTTCTAAAGATTAACATGTGAGTTTGGGATACATATTTTTTCCCACAATAATACTCTATCTATCTATCTCAACATCCATTATAAAAAATCAGCACAAGAACTCTTTCCTTCATTGCGACAATATAACCAATCTACTCGACTCGTACCCCTAAAAGATTCAGTTTCACCATCTACAGCTTGTCTCATCTATCCTTCTCTTTTGCACAAATCCTTGATGGAATTGATTCATGTGACTGATGATTAGGTTTCGTTATTTTTATCTTCGAACTGAAGATGACAAATGATAATGTAAATTTGTTAACAATGATAGATCGAGATAAAAATATAAGCAGAATAGACTTTCAATGAAGTTCCACTTTGTTTTCGCAGTCTAACTGCAGAAAACAAATGGAAGGTGTAGATTGGAATATCATCCTTAATTAACAACTATTGTACAGCAAATGAACTTCAAAATAACTGGTAAACGAAATCAACTTCATTGTACGGATTTGGAACAAATTACCAACTCTTTTGAAACCTACCCAAAGAATGAATTCTATTGAATCTAAATTACAAAATACTATGAGAAATGGTACTGAAACAATGCAATGCAGCGATGCAATATCTAACTTAGACTTTGATAATATATGTGGAATGAGCCCAGGTAATGAAATAAAATGAAAACAGGGATATAATACAAGCATGAAATGACATCAGTAATATTTCTATACATAAATTCCCAGAACAAATACCTCATCACAGAGTTATTAAAAGTTCTGAAAACATGTGAAATATTTCAAAGTTGTCATAATATATTCAAAGCTGATTATAATCTATAACGGACGAACTTCCTGAAAAATTCAGTACTGTAAGACAATAAGTCAGGTCGATTTGTCTCTGAACGATCATTGAGTATCACGTTCGTCACACTCAGAAAAACCCACCTGATTCTCCCAATTTGTCCGGATGCTGACATCCACTTCCACCGAGCCGTGGCATCCAACAACACCTAATTACAGTAATCATCATTAGGCAAACGAAAAGAGAAAATTAGATTTGTCAGCTACGAAGAACACTGCCATCTCTTATTAGACAAGCAACCGTTAGAGTCGGGAGGTAAATAACTAATAGTGTGCCTTGGTTCCCCTCCTGAGAGACCACGATAAGATTGCAAAATGCTCGCGTTACAAATTAGGAGGCTCACAGATGCTGAATCCAAGGATTTGCGAAGCTCCAGAAAAATTAACCCATTTATTATTAACAGACGAAAGAAACAAGTTTCTGTTGGAAGGAATTGTTTCACTATTACGGGCCGTTCCGCCGAAGATGATATTTTATGTTCCTGCGAAAACAAAAGATTTCCTTCCCCCATGAATAAATAATTTTTGTTGCAGTATACATGTAGGCTTTTCAAGCAGAAATCAACAAAATTGATTTGTGAGAGGAGAGGCTGGTAGAAACCAATTCAACAGATAGATTTATACACATTTTCTGGAATAGCTTAGATACTTCAACTCAATGAGCAAGGTCAAAGTTGATAATGAACTGCCTAAAAAGACTTTCCCAATAGAAAGACACATTTTCTCCAGCCTGGATTGCTGAAACAGTGGTCTGAAAGAAAATAAAATTACTTACTCCTTTATAAGCAATCTCATCAGACCAGCATCGTTTTTGGCATTGCCAAATAAACACTGAAAATCTGAATTTCAATAAGACATGTTAACCTCTGGCTTTGTCAAATAAACACTGGATATCTAGATTTCAATAAGAGATTTTAACCTCTGGCAAAATATATCACAACTAATTCCCTGGCTAATACATCGACGGGCGTTGAATTATACCCAATTCCGGCAGTTATTTTGCCAACAATAGCATATGCAGGAGTAACTTCAGTGAAGAATCCTTTACTGATACTGACACCTGCCTGATATAATCCAACACCCTTCGTAGTAGTAGCCAGGGAAGTAATTGTTTTCTGAAAGGTGTCAGTCCATCAACTTACAGTGTAGATAAGTTGAAACTGGCATGAACTGATTGTTCTTTCACTCAATTTATGTAATGTTACCAAACAATTGATATACGTTTTCTTACTGGTCTACTTAAGAATTATTGTCATTCAAATGTTCTTATGGAGAGATTTGTACAGAGGCAACTCTGTTGGTCAAATACGTTTGCCAGACAAAGAAGTATATATCTTGTGCCTGTCCCGCTGCGGACAAAATCAGGATTTAATAGTTTAACAGATTTTCACACTTGTCATTTGATCTGAAAAATGATTCTTCAAAAGAGGTTATTGGCTTTCTCGAAATGCTGGATTTTTTTGTTGAGTTTGTATGAGTATAAGCCAAAACAAATTCAGAAAAATAATTCCATATATTATTAAAAGACGAAAGAAACAAGTTTTCGCTGAAAGGAATTGTTTCACTATTACGGCTCGTTCCGCTGAAGATGATATTTCATGTTCCTGTGAAAACAAAAGATTTCCTCTGCTCATGAATAATTAGTTTTTGTTGCAACAGTAAACAGGCAGGTACTTCAAATTTGCATAACAAAATAACATTCGGTTATTTCAGTTGCAGAATATACTCCGTGTAGATTATTCCAGTATAATTTGAGCGATACTTGATACTCCCAGCGACATTACTTGGAAATCCATTTACGTCATGCTGTAACCATTGCAGAGATGGATTGCGGAACGTGTAATAACAGAGACAATACATAACGCAGATGAATTCCTGGGAAGGTATCAGAATATATTCATTTATTTCGGTGCGTGTATTTAATTAAATATGGAATTATTACGTCGTTGAAGAAGAGCAAGCATTCGCTGAAACACCACTCAACATATTAGATTAAATCTTCCAATGAAAATGAGCAGAATGATGAATAAAACATCATCATTTATTATGAAAATTGAACCTCATCAGCCGTAGGCTATTAGCGACAAAAATGTAAAATATATCTAATTTTTTTTTAAACCGTTATGCTTTAAAAAAATGTTACGTCCTTTGAGAAATTCAATAATATTGTTCGTATTTGTATTTTAGAGAATTTCGGAGGGGATTTTATTGTTCAGTTTCTCAACTGAAGCGGGCCCTCTATCAGAACATTCTTAACAGTCACAGGCACTTTACAAGTGAAATATTTTGATGGCGGTTCTTTCCTGAGTAGATGTTCATGTGTAAGGCGAGTGTGGGCCTGTCGTGATCTGGTAATTGTGACTTGATGGAGCGGGTTTGTTACTTTGTTCTTCCGAATATATAATGTAGATTTGCCAATTTCTACATTTCCGCCATGGAAAAAGACTTTGAGATCTGTTGGCAATGCTTTCGTACTGAGAGTACATACTGGATTTTCTAGAGCTTCTCTGTCAAGTTTACTGGCTATATCATTTCCAGTAATCCCAGTATGTGAAGGAATCCATAGGCAGGTTACTGTCCTGGTATCTAATTGTTTCATCTCCTCTTTAATCATATTTATTAGTAAGTGATGTGTATATATTTACGACAAGGAAATAAGGGAGTTGAGAGAGTCTGTAATTATCAAAAACTCTTTACCAGGTGCCGTTTCAATAAAGAAAAAAAGGAAAAAGCTTCATAGATGACATGAAGTTCTCAAGTGAGAATAGTTGCAGGTGCATGTAAAGAAACTTTATAGGCGGTGTCGTTCGTTACGAATGCATATCCTACACGAGTTGTTTTGAAGGCATCCGTGAAAATTTTCTGGTGGAGTTCTCATAGTGGGGATAACTGGGGCAATGAACGTTTGTCGAGTTTGATGGATTCGTCCCCTGGCTTTATATGAGAGTGTTAGTTCATGTCTTTTGAACTTTAAAGGTAATTCTCCAAGTTCAGAGAGTAGGCTATCAATCGAACTTGTAATAAATGCACCAGAGATGATTCGTTGTTATGTATTGTATCCAGAGCATTGAGAGTGCTCGTGGAAGCAGACGAGAAGCATATGCAACCATAGTTTAATTTTGACCTCATTAATGTCCTATATAAAGTCAATAATGATCTACCATCTGCGCCCCAATGTTTGTTTGCTAAGTATTTCAACAAGTTTAGCCTTTTTTGACACACTATGACAAGATATATATTATAGGTTTTCCATGACAGTGACTGGTCAAATATCAATCCTAAATATTTTATTTCATTTGTGTATCGTAGTGTTTCATTCTAAAAAGTTAAGGTTGGTAGATTTTGGTCTTTTTTGTGAAGATGATATATTTAGTTTTATCGAAAAAAATTGAAAACCGCTTTTTCTTGACCAGTCCTCTTACTTATTCAGTTTCCCTTGGCCATATTCTGAATATTATGGATTTACGAGAAAAACCAAAAATTCCATAATTTGTCTTCCTGCTGTATCTTCTTCATTTGTAGAAATATTCAAGATCTCTGTATACTTTGCTATGGAAACTCAATTAACTTGGTCAGTTATATGCTGTTATTCGGCATGGTTTGAATGAATTGTGAATCACTGCAAGGTAGGTTTGTCTCGAATTGATTTCTTTTTAACTCAAGGAAGTTAGTTATTGAGTATTTCTTCATTCAGAATCAATTAAAGATCAATTTAACTTTGTCATCTAACTCGATTTTGATAATTAAGCAGAGTCCATTCGATTACGCAAAATGGATTCTGTCCAGCAAATGTTCTGGTTATCTATGGTCGATTACAATGTTTATTTTCCAGAATTCTTCTCTACATTTCCAAACATCTGATTTATTTTATGCACTGATCTTGATATCACGACCGGTTGATACTCACCAAGAAAGGAATATTGTTTATTGTGAAATGGAGGTTCACTTGATAATCTACCTTCTTTACCTACCTTCTTTGTTCGCGTAACAGTACGTTTACATAGAGAAAAATTATTCTGATGGAACTCTGTGAGCCCATCAAAATACCTCTTGACTCAAGAAGGTCCACCATATACAATCCATGGCTACAACTTTGTGAGTCACCCAATTTCACTGAGGTCAGCCAAGGAATGAGGTAGTGTTTTTCATTGAATTGTGAATTTCGACGTTGTTTTTGTGTTCACCAGATTTTTTTATAAAAAAGTTGCATTACTTTGAAGTGACCTAACAAAACATGCAGTGCATGTTTTATTGACGATCATCTAACGGAAAAAACTTCAAGAATAGTATCATTGAATTAGCAAACTCACCTCAGGAGGATGTTTGACTTTGATCTTCCTCTTGAAGGTGATCACTTGGTGATCGAAACACGTGTCGAGGTGTTAAAATAACGGTTTGGTGTTGGGAAAAAACACCACTAATATTCATTACTACACCAAAAGTTCCAAACAGTGAATTACAAGTGCTAAAATGCTAATGAATATGGAAATGAATTGCGTCTGACGAGGAAAGTGGTTCGAATGGTCATCATATAGTAATAAATAATCATAATGAATATATTCACAATATACTTATACGATATGTACAAATAACAATATACGAGGTAGAATTTTAAATCCCAGGCAACTCTAGAACAAAAATACTGTTTGTCAACGCACGCTTCGATAACGCTTTGTTAGCGAGACTAGAGTCGAGGGATAGTATTTTGTGTGGTGTAAGAAAACAGTTCAATACTAAAATGTACAAATGAAACGCAACAATATTCGGATTATACATTTCAACTATCGATTCAGTCCTCCCACAAAGGGAGGACTTTTTGCTCGTCGATATAGATAATAAACTCTAGGGCAAGAAAAAAGGAAATGAGCAAGATATTGTTCATTTGATATATTTGGTAAAATGAATCCATATGTCAGGCCGAAATAGAAATGAATCTATGAAATCGTCAAAATTTTAAACCGTAAAGGTGGTGTCATTGACTTTGTGCTCACATTTTATATTGTTTATATTAAATTCTACTTTACAGTTCATATTGTAGTACTCTGGTTTCGTTTATTTCATACAGTCTACATTTGATCTTATTGAACTACATAGTTGATGGAATATCATCTTGTGAATGAAATAAACATGTCATTAAACCTTTGATTATATTGTTACGATATTTACTCGGGGTTCGTTTAAACAACAACACTAATAATACTTAGACAACTTTTATTCACTTTCTACACAACTAGGTACTGCACTGATTACAATTCACGTAGAATACTCGCTTGCTAATCTTACTACTTTCTGACTAATAATGATCTCTGTCGAAGGAATTAGCTGTTTATATAGTCCCATCGATTTATCTCGAAA
>WOGN01005574.1:0-13090 GCA_015342105.1 Leptinotarsa texana
TTACATAATCGCTTAATTCTTACTTGCATTCCATTTTAACATTATTTCCTTTAATGTCAGTGATAGCGTAGTTTGAGGAATGATACTCTGAAGGAATTTGATTTTTAATTATCGGAAATTATCGACTTTATGTTGATGATAGACACCACCTTGCACTGAGGAGTGGACAAACAGCCCAAAACCTGTCTGCAAATGTGTCCCAATAATTGAAAATCTATTGCGGCAGTTGTATCGCCAACAGCATATGTAGGAATAACTTCAGTGCAGAATCCTGCACTGACACCTGTCGGATATAATCCAACGCCCTTCGTGGTATTAGCCAGGGGAGTAGTTGTTTAATGAGAGGTGTCAGTCCATTAACCTACAGTGTAAGAAGTTAAGACTGGCCTGAACGAACTGTTCCTATAGATGATTTGAAGAATAAATCATTTTAGATGAAATGTTTCATTATCTATTGATGAATATGATTCAAATACAAACACCAGCAATAACACATACCAAAACCATAACACTATCGTTGGTGCATGTTCCACCTACCAATGTGGAGTTATTGGGATTTAATCTAAAAGAAAACATTGAAAATTGTCAAATGGTCATTCAGTGATATTAGCTAATATCTTTCTGTTGAATTCTAAACAAAGAAGTATATCTGTTACGTGAAATGTGAAAGCAAACAATTAACAAAGGTTTGGTCTTACCTTTTAACATACCTATTCTAGCATGAATACACTGAACACAAATTGGTTTCTTAGGGACTCAGGTAACACATTGACTTAGAGCTTACTGTATAAGTCACACTTCGAGTTCCAGACTCGAATGGAAGATACTGTGCCCAATATAGAAGTGATTTCATGAATGGAACACAATAACTCACTATTCACAGAAGTTTATTGTATTCCTCAAGTTTAACCCACAATTTTGGTTCTGATTTCTGCAATAAATTCCAATTAAATTGTGAGATTCAAAAATGTTTCAAGTTAAAATGTTATCAAATCATTATTAAAATTGAGAAAAGAAATTTTGTAAATGAGCTTTATTTTGAAAATACTTTTATAATGAGATTCATCTAATTTTTAATGTAACCTCAGATTATAATTGGAGAGATATTAATTTTAAATCTTCAACATTGATTTTTCATTGCTGTTTTTGGAAAAGTCAGTGATGGTGGGATCGTCAAAAAGCATACGATAAAACCACATAAATTCAGCTCAAAAATATAATTTATACATGAACAAGAAATGTGAGATATGTATGTGTGTTCCATAGAAGTTGTTTGTACTGAATAAAAAATGAGAAATTTTACAAAGTATATCTAGAGATATGAGATTGTCATTCTTTTAGATTGTGTGATCTCCTCTAATGTGTCTATTTCGATGTACCAAAGGTTAGCTACCACGTTAGGAATCACGTGTTGAAAGGTAATACCAGATTAGTCCTTAGTTCGCACCAGTTTTGACTTTTGAGTGTTGTCGTTCCTAGGGGGCGACAGCTGGTTATTAAAAAAAACATTTTTTTTTTAACAGAATACATTAAGCGAGAATGCCTACATGAATATGAGACCCACTTGAAATAAGTAACTTTAAATGACTACTTTTTTCTTTCCTGACATGATTAAACTAGTTTTCAGTTTCATATTAGCCCTGAAAAAATAAAAATGCCATTTTGAAGAAAACTGAATCAGGCCTTGCTGAAAAGCGAGTCACCTGCCTACTTCAGATCAAGAAACCCATATCCACGAACAAAAGAGTCAGAGTAGATCTAGTTGTTATTTGGAAAGGTCTCCATAATATAAAGAAGATTTTACAATATTGTATTAACTCTCTTCATATCAGTCAATATCTCTATTATTTATTATATTCAGGTAACACTTTTATTGTCAGATTTTTGCTGATTCAGTTCATACACGTATGAATACGACTGAGGAAGCTATTTTATAGTGAAACGCATGTTGCGGTTATGTGAACTGTTCAGTGAAAATCTCACCATAAAGTTTTACTTGAATATGTTATATGGATTTTTATCAAGTAGTTTATAACACGGACTTCAACTCAATTTATAAAACTAAATATTAATAAGAAATGTTCAATATAGTTGTGTTTCACTGTTTGGAACCTCTGGTGTAGTAATGAATATTACTGGAGTTTTATCTCAACACCAAACTGTTTTTTCAACACCTCGACACCTGATTCGATCACCAAGTGATCAAGAGGAAGATTAATATTCCTCATGAATATGATCACCAAGTGATCAAGAAAAAGATTAATCTTCCTCTTGAAGATTATCACTTGGTGATGGAAACACGTGTCTAGGTTTAAAAAAATAAAGGTTTGGTATTGGGATAAAACTCTAGTACTATTCAAATGTTCAATATGATTGAAATAGAAGTTGGCAAAACAATTTTTTGGCTCTAGGATGAGCTTTTTGACATCTGGTGAGCTAAAGTTTGAATGTTGACATTTAACAAAATGATTAACAGGAGGATTGGTAATGAAACATTTTTTTGTTTTAAAAGTTTGTGACGGATGACCTTTAAGGACAGTTTCTTTCAACAATGCTTTCATGATTCAGGTTTAGGTTTCATCCTAGCATTACTGATCGAACATGTAGCAGGTCGAAACAGCACTCTCTACTATTGAATCACGAATGCTTTATTTTTTTGGCTCTGGTTTCATCCATAAAATCTGTTTCAAATAAATATTGCCTTGATGAAAATGTTGTCACCAGCGATGACTACTGAAGCTTCTATATGTGTATATTGCTATTAATCAATTCTTTATTTTTACAGGAGTTGTACCTCCAAATTATGCTCAAAATACATTAGTACCTGTCGCAAATACGCTTACCCTATCTCGATCTTCCACACCGCCCATTCTTCGAAGGGGTAAGTCAAGGAGGCGAAGAGAGAGTGCTGAGCAGGTCTCAGAAAACTTGATTGCAGCTGCTCCTAGTACCAGTAGAGTTATCGAGGACTACGATTATTTCTTGGATGGAGCGAAGCCAACCATATTCAGCCCTCTCAGAAATGGACCATCACCCATAAAACAGCTTCCTTTCAGTCCGTCACAGTTTCTTAACAGTCCAAATATCACGAATCTTCCTTTTGATGTGACAATGTCTTCGACCCCAAAAGCTATGCATTCAGGATCGATTGTTACACCTGTAAAAGATAAGGGGAGAATGGTAAGTGATTGTTTTTTTATGATAGGGAGGTCTGGAAAGTTTGGCAGAATGGAAGAATTTTAAAAATAATCTATCTCAAATTTAATTCTATTTTCTCTATGTTATGACCATAATCATGAAACTAAAGGAATTTCTTGAACAATATTATTCATCCACTCCATTTTTCTTTTTCATAGTTTATTGAAATAGGATTACCTATTTTTCGTTAGTTTTTCCCAATTTTATTACTAACTGAATAGGCGATTATCTCAAGAACAGGTCAAAGATTTTGAATCAGAACGAACCTTGGTACCTTCTGGAGTGCCACAGGGCTTTCATTTGGGACCCCTTCTGTTTACCCTATTTATAAATGATGTTGGCAATTCAATTCATTACTGTAAATTCTTGCTGTTTGCTGATGACCCGAAGCTATATTTGCCTATCGAAAGTATTGAAGATTGTCATAAGATACAGGATGACATCAATTATCTATATGTTTGGTCAGAAAATAACGTTCACCAGAATAAATAACAAAATTGTCTTTAACTATGTTCTCGACAATGTCAGTCTAAAACGGCTCAATGAAATAAGAGGTTTGGGTATATCTTTGACGGGAAGCTTTCAGTTATCACCCACATCAATAAAGCTCTGAAACTTCCTGGTTTTGTCTTCCAAAATTGTAAGGATCTAACAATAGATGCCACCAGAATTCTTTACCTAGTCTATATAAGGTCTATTTCGGAGTATGCGTCGCCAGTCTGATCTCCTCAGTATACTGTACATATAAATAATATTGAAGCAGTTATCAACAGTCATAGCGAGACTCAAATATTTGAGTGTAAATTTTTTGGAGGTACCAATTTGACAACTAAAGTAGAAGATACTTTTTTGAAAGATGCTTAGCATGATGTCAACAATATTCTCAGGAGAGCATTTCAACCTGACTACGAGCTAACTTAGTTCCATTTCTGCAATTCTCAGAAGGACATTCTGATATATTTCAATACCAACTTTGTTTCGTTTTTCTAGCTTTGCAAATAAGGGATTTATACCTTGTTGACTAAACTCTGGAACATTCTGCATACAAAGCAGGAACATACTTTACAATGGTGCAAGAAATACTTCAAATAGGCTTTAATAATAATAATAATTGTAATTTATTGAACAAAATTACAATATTTTTTATTCTAAAATGATAATATATAATGGATCTACATCCAAAATTATCTAGGGTTTTTTATGTTTAATTCAATCGTAATTGAAATAGCTTCATAAAAATTTTAACATTAATAGGTAAACTATTGAGATATTTAAGTATTGAAGAACAGATCTGATCCCTTCTGAAATCATGCCGTTTACCACAATTGGAAATATATGAGCATTCATCAAACCAAAACTTGAACATATTATCATTGAAACTGGTCTTGGTTTTTAAAGGAAAATAATATCTGAGTTATATTTTCCAGTGCCTGCATTTATGTAGATAGGTAACAATAAAATCAAATAAAATATTGTTAACTATAATCAATTATTTTTATTTGTAGTTTTGTGGTATTGCGTTTCTGCAAATAAAGGGTGTTCTTTCGTTACATAAAATTTATATTTAGTTTCACCAACTCCACCTTTTTTGATAGCCCAGGAAAACTTATCTTGTAAGAACTTCTGCCATTTTGTCAATTCATTCCTAAACCATTTTCTGAACGGGATTCTTGTTCTGTGTTACACTGAAGTTTTTTTTGAAAGTTCCTTTATCAGGAGCCTTGGCTTCTGTCAGCTGATGTAAATGTAATTTTCATTTTGACGACTTAACTTATTATCATATTCCAAAAATACTCTTACGAGGCTTTCATCGGTATACGTTATTACCTGGTTCAGGTAATTAAACCACTTTCTACTTCCCACCAATTTGCTACGCAAAAGATGTCGTCTCAAATGATGCTGTAAAGAATGAATTCAACCAAAACACTTCTTCCGAACATTAGAAGAGTTACTCATCTCAAAGATGCATGTTTCTTCAACCATATAGTATACTAAACCATATTGTAAAATATTTTATTGTATTTATTATAGTAATCTTTTAATTTATATATATATTTTTTAGAACAGGGATTATAGTCCTCTGAGTACACCTCGAGGCCTTCCAATGAAATCTGAAGCTACAGCTTCGTGTTCTACTTCTGATGTTATTTCAACTCCTGGCAAACACTTTAATGGTGATACACCGCGGACCCCAACTCCATTTAAGAAAGCGTTAGCTGACCTCGAGAAGAAGTCTGGGCCCATTTCCACTCACCCAGACACTCCATCTTCAAGGCTGGAAGATATCACCGAAATCATGAAAAAAGACCAAGACAGCTCCCATTATGAAACAGACACCAGTGTGGTCGTCACTGTAAGTTTTTCAAAGATTGGCTTTTTTTGTTAATAACATACTAAACCAAAACGTGGTTAAACCAAAGAATAACTCTGAAATTTGAATGATAATGAAATTTTGTTACTTTTGCAGCATTGGCATTAGTGGAGATTTAAAAATTTCATTTCTTGTTATTAAATTTGACAGCCCAAATATTTTCTCGAAGTTATTCAATTTTTTATGCGCACATCCTAGTTAGGCTAATTTTGTTTTACAACAATATATTTTGTTCCTAGAATGATAGTGGCTATATGACTGGCAAAAGAAAAGGTGATGCATCAGCTGGTGGCAAAGAGAACATCCTACCAAACAAGAGGGTGCGTAAAGCTCTGGCACCATCTTGGGCTTCTTCGTCTTCTCATATCAGTTCATCGGATATTTCTTTTGCCATTGAAACCCCTGTAAGTAAACCAAAAGCATGCATATCTGATGTCTCCAACTTTTTGTAAGATGAACTGTATTTGATCACATCATTTTTCAAATGAGTAGAAGACATGAGAGGTTAATTAGTAGCTTTTTTTCAGTTGTCAATGCTAACTGCGCCGCTTTGTTTCAGAGCAGATCATTGGGTGATGACACCTCCATTTTGTTCTCTACTCCTTCATCGATTATGAAAGACTCTTTGGGAGTAACAGGATTGATGGATTTTCCTCCTCATTCCGGATCATCCAAGGTACTCGGATGGTTTCATTTTGGAGATAATAATTTCCTTTCCTGAAATTTTTCCTATGATTCCTGATGAATCCATTCTCCCAATAATATTTTGGTGTATTCTCTTCTTTCCACTTAGCTTTGGATATCTTTCAAGAATCTTCTTGTACATAGTCATCTTGATAGAAATAGCTTGAGTATGTTAATATTCGTTAATAATGAAATTTCTTGTTTAATATAATACTATATAATGCATGTTACCATGAAATTAGAAAATGTTTCAGTAGTTCTATTTATTGGGCATAGTTGTATTTGAATGTAGTAGCACCCAATTGTTTTATGGATGAACATTTCTACATTTGCCAATGTTGCATTAAAAACAAAATTCATTAACATTAATTATCCCAATAATAAGCTAAATAAATTTATCTCCATTAGTGTCTAGATACCCTCTTATTCATATTTGTGACCGACCATAGAAATTGAAATGATACTGTGTTTACTATTTGAAGAATATTCATACAATGCATGAATATTAATGAAAACATGTCGTTCTCAAGTGTTCATCTGTAAAAGTTGGCCAAGGTGTTGGGAAATACTTCTTTGACTTTTTCAATGAAATGTTGAAAACTGTCTATGTGCTCTTTGCCTGTCTTTTATTATTACCTAGATTCTTCCTGTCTAGTCCATATGATACAAAAAACGAACCAAAGTCATAATAATAACCTTCTCTAAATCCCATTCCTGTCTTCAGCTTACACCGTCGCACTCAAAACGCAAGTATACATTTATGTGCTTGATATGTCTTTCTTTAAAAAAACACTTCTTATTTTATTTTCTATCGAATAACTACAAAAATGTTTTTATATTGATATATTATATATTTTTTGTTATCTTTGTTGTTACCAAAGTTCTTCTTTCGGGGGCATTCTATTGCTCGATGGGGACATTCCAATAGTATATACTGAAAATGTGAAAAAAGAAACACTTTTTGGTTATAATTATAGTTGGCTTAGCCTTCATTATTCATTGTTTCTGTTACTGAGTCAAAAAAAAGTTTTTATTTTCGAGTCTCAGATTCGTAAAATGTAGGTTTAGGTTTATTTATTGAATTTGAAAATCTTCGTCCTCTATGTGAATATTAGCTTAATAGAGCAGTAGAATGTGACAAGCCTTTCTAGGCATACCAAAAATTTTTGACCAAGCAAATTTGTTACCTTTTTATTGTAGATATTGCACTTAGTTCTTATTTATTGTGTAGAATTTTTGTTGCACTGTTTTTTTTTATTTGAAGGCGAGTCTGTTCTTCCTTTAGCACTAAGTTACAAAAAAAATGGATCCTTTTTTCCTATTCTTTTTATTTCATTTTTGTTGTACGTACTAACGGAAAACATTTTTATGTTACTAAAACTTAATGTTTGTGTTTAAAAATGCTCTGTATTCCATTTGTTCCTTTTTTAAAATGATTCAACAAGTAATGTCGGAGGCACATTTTGCTGAAAAAGATACAAATTTGTTGCTATTATCAAGTTGATGAATATTCTGAGAGTTTTGGATATACAATTCTTCAAATAGTACCTGCTGTCCTTATTATTCTATCTTAAAATGTTGAAGATACTGTGATTTACAAATTTTATCATCTAGTTTTTTATTTTCCTTCCACAATTTTCGATAAGAAAGATGTCTAATTCTGAATCTTTACAATTTTGATAGTATCAAATAAAACTGAATTAACCACAAACTGATATGCCAATCTCTCTAGTATTTTTTCTCATTTACTTCCGTATGCAGTTGAGTTGATTATAATTTTGCTTATTGTTTGAAATCATCTATTTTCACTTCAAATACATAAACGAGCTCAAAATGAATGTTTTCTGTTATTGATTATGGGGAACTTACGTATAGCTTGGGTTGTAGTCATGATTGGTTGTATGTGTGGTGGTATTGTAGCATAATGTCCTTGTCCTGGCAGCACCCGCTTCCCGCCAGTGCCTCAAACCGAGCTCCCACAGGTCTACGCAGCACCGCAGCCAAGCGAATCACCTTCGAAGAGCCTCGGCCTAAAGCTCCCAAGGTGAGCCTTCGACTTGCCATGCCATTCATTTGTAAGATCATCCCCGCCTGATATGTTTTTACAGGTGCATCCATTAGTGGTTTTTGTTCATCGCAAAGTCTTGGAGAAGATATTTATGTAGTAGGGATGTGCCACTACTGGTTGAATGTAGCACAATATTTGTGGAGAAACATGCGAATTTGATATTACTTAATGGGTGTGGGAAGAACACAATGAAAAATTTGGAATATTGTTATGTTTTTGTGGTTCAAACATAAGTGATAGATTTATTGGTTATCTACTTCATGAAAAATAAATTATTATGTGCAAACTGACAGAAATAACTGATGATCACTAAATATATTACTTACACTTCGAAATATTTCATAACTCTCAGCATAGGAGAAAACTATCTCCTCTTCTATCAAATTTCTCCCTTATAATATATTTAAAAATTTCAGAAATGATTTATAAAGAAACAGTGAAATCTTTGGATTCATTGATGACTTTTTTTATTATGAGAAATTCTGAATTTGAATTCCAGAAATTCTGAATTTCAATTCCAGAAAGTCTTTTGGAATCAAATTTTCAAACAAAATAAATCAGAATATGTTACAAACATGTTATTGCTGTTTTTTATATTTTTATATTGTAGTCGTGTTTCAACATATACCAATAACGTAATTAAAATAATCAAAGTCCAATTATCAAAAATGAATTTGTACAATTTTATATTCCTCTAATAAAAATTTAAAAAAAACCTGAGATATCTCTCTCATCACTCATAGATAACGATTGAATAAGTCGAATCAAGTTGAAGACAAACAAATTTCAATTGGTTCTTATTTTCATTGTCTCCACTGATATACTACATGAAAGACAATTTTAAAATTAACAGTTGGTTATTTTTATGTAGATGATCAACAAACAATTTTTCTTGTTGGCTGAATATTTTATTGAAACATTATAAGATCATAATCTCCCCCAAAGAAATATATAGCTTAGACAGAAACTCTTCCCAATAAAAAAATAACTGAAGTACATATTTCTCTTGTTCAAAAAGTTACATAACAAAACAATTCAACTCTGGGACATCAGATTCACATAACCAAACTAAATTTAAAAATGTTAATTATATAAAAACCGTTGACACAATTTTGAAGTTACCTTCATTAAAAGTTATCATTTACACGGTCGATTTTCCTTCATTAATGAATGAGAAAAAAATGTTCTTGGGAAGTTAAGACAATATTTATTCAGAATATTGTCATCGGTGATATATGGAATTATAACATATACAACATCAGTTCTGGCACATGTCTATTTTTCACCAATTGGACAATTTCATGGTAATGCATTATTTCAGAAGTTTAAAAATTCATATTTCACAGGACTCCTAGGGAACAAATTCATTTGCAAAATCATGATAATTTTTATTTTATAAAGATTGTACTTAATTTGAAGCTGTGATTTCCTATAGGATTAACTTATTTCTGAAAACATATCAGATTAACTCATTTGAAGGATTTCAACGAAAATACCTGAATGTTTTACCTAATGGTAATAAGATTTGACATCCTTTTGTTGTATATCTGGTCCTATTAAATAAGAGCCAGTTTTTGTTGAAATTTTCTATTGGAGTTTTCAATAAATTTTTGATAATGAAAAAAATATTTATCACACATCATTGACTTGATACAGTAGTAATTCTCTCGGAATTGTATTTATTTGTATAATTAATTAGAAATAAATATTTGTAAGTTGAATCAACAAATCCAAAAATTTAACTATAAATAATGGAAAAAACTTATCTTTTTGAATTCAATAAGTTTCACTTTGGTTTAACCACTAAGAACTCCCAGTAAACATTTCAATTTTGCTTGATAATAATAAATGAAACTATATTATTTTCACTAACATGCTCAAAGTGTTTAAAATATATATAAAAAGTAAAGAAAAAAATGAAGTGTAAAGGTTTCCAATAAAAATGTTTTTAAATTCCTGTTCTGAATGTTTCTGTATTTATTGTCAGATTTTTTTTTTGCAGACACAATAAGTGCACATAGAATTGCTCTCGATATTTTACCAAAATGTAATATAAATTCCCCTCTGTTTCCTCTTATCAATGTTTACATCAACCCCTTTATGATATTAGCAATATTATCATCCAATATGTTTTTTATCAACTAAAGTTGCATTGGCATGAGAATTAACCAACTAATCCGCTAACCCAACCATATTTCAATTAAAATTTCATATAAACATATTCTGTAGAAGATATATTTTATATGTATATTTGTTACAGCTGGACTACATGTGGGCAATGGTAGCATGTGGTCGAACTCGAGATCAGCTAGAGTTGACTGAACAAGCACATCTGTTTTTGAAGACGAAAAGTTTAAAACCTCGATCCCTCAACTTTTAAAGCGCCTTTTGTATATAATTTGGTTGAACATTCATTTATAGAATGCAGCTGTTTACAAAATGTATTGTAGTGCAAATCTAGTTGGTCTTTTATACATATTAAGACTTCTTTGTTATATATTCCCAGGTTTTATCTATAAAACAGGTTATTGCCTATTCATTGATCTGTAAGTGCTATGGATAAAACCCCTTGCACAGTGTGTATAGTACTAGTCTTAATTTTATAAGATTTTTCGTATTTTTTCAATGTAATATATATAATTTATCTATTTTGAAACACCCTTGAAAATGTATGATAAAAGTTATACTTTTCTCAATTTTTTTGGTTGACTTCTGAAGTATTAAGTAGTCTACATATTTTTTGTCATATATTTTTCTGGGTTAGTTGAAGTATTTGTATTTTGTTCAATCAATATGCAATTGTTTATTCAATATTGTTTGAATAATATTAATATATTCGTCAGTTTTGCTTTAAAAGCATCAGACACAAATTTAGAATTGTATGTTAATTGTATAATTTATTCGTTTGCTATTGTGAAATACCAAATAAATGATTCTACATCCATATTTTTTTAATTGAGAAGATTTTCTTTGACTTCTGTGCAATTAATTATGAAAAAAACAAATTGTACAAGATATATAAATGACATTAATATCTAGTAGTAAAGAGTGTTTATCAAATATGCAACATTTGACATTGTGACATATAAGTGGAATACAGAAGTGACGTCAAATATTTACAGCTAATTTATTTTATTCATAAAGTTGTTAGATGAATCCTTCACCATTGTACACTGCTGATGAAACAGCAGCCGATTTGAAGATTTGTTCCAAGAGTATCTAAGACATGTGGTTTGGTGTTTCTAAAATCACTGCTATTGTGTTTCTACTGAAAAATCTGAAAGCTGGTTAACCGAATGTTAAAATACTGGCCGATGATTTTGTTGTAGTAAAAATATAAAAATCTATAAGCTTGATATCGCTGGACAGTTCCGGTCATCAACTAGTGTTTTATTAGTGCAATGAAAACAATAAAATACCTAGAATAGGTTCATTTGCACAATTATCAAGAAAGACATATAAAAATTCAGTAAAGCTGAAGTAACTTTGAAGCCAACAATATCAAAAGACAACTTCTTTCTGTACACTAAATTTGATTTTTTGAATAGGTTCATTTGCACAATTATCAAAAAAGACATATAAAAATTCAGTAAAGCTGAAGTAACTTTGAAGCCAACAATATCAAAAGACAACTTCTTTCTGTACACTAAATTTGATTTTTTGTTTTCTTCAGCTGAAGTTTCATTTATCGTGGGTAAATGAACGCAAGTCCCTTCTTCAACACTTCTAAAAAATATAATAGATGGAAAACATATATGAGGAACCGAGATCCCTTTTTTCATAATATGTGCAATTATCCTCGGAAACACAAAACTGTAATCGACTCAATCTCAAAAAACGCCTTGGGTCATCATCTCTTCTACAACTATCGATTCATTCGTTTTATTGAATGCAGATGATAAGGAATTGGAGTGAGAATAGTAGATATTTTTATCGTCAGTTCAAAACTTAAAAGTAACTCTTAAAAAAAGGATGTCTAACTTCACAATTCAGCTGTAATATTATGATCAGAAAAGGAATTGGTTATATTTGAAACATATTCTAATTTTTTAACAGACCTTCACTTTGTCATGAAGAACAACCTTTGAAAAGCCCCAGCTTGGACTTTTTAGGAATTGATTTTATGCTCTTCTCGATAAAACAAAATTAAAATCAATATATTTTTTACTGTTTTGGGGCAGGTGGTGGGGCGACAATCGAAAGGTCGTGAGTTCGATTCCCACCTCGACCAGATATTTTTCTCAAGTAAGGTGGGATGACCTTGACACCCAAAAAAATTTACTCATGAGTAGTGGCGAAACTTCTATCACGGAAGGAATTTTTTGAAATTATCGTTTCCATGTTCTGGAAACACAACTTTACTTTTTGTGAAATTCCTAGATGGTGACTTATCCTTCTTCATATTCCGTTCTTAATGCCACCTTCATTATTTTTATGTTAAAAAAAGAAAATTGAATCTTTCTGTTTTTTATCACTTTTATTTGTAACTAACGTTACTGCAGTTTCGTCAAACTCATAGTTTAATGTATAACTTTTCAATTATTGGAACACACTTGCAGACCGGTTTCGGGCTGTTTGGCCACTCTTCAGTGCAAGGTAGTGTATATCATCAACATAATGTCGATGATTTCTGATAATTGAAAATCGAATTCCGTCAGAGTATCATTCTTCAAACTAAGCTGAAGACTACAAAAAACAACAGGTTTGTCGTCGCCCCATCTGCCTGTGAACGAGGTAACCAACTGCATATCCGAAATTTCAGATTATTT
>WOGN01005575.1:0-13088 GCA_015342105.1 Leptinotarsa texana
AAATATCCTCCATTATATTTGGGGTAGAAAACACGTTTTCACCGCAAACACAGCTTGATAACAAAGTTCTGTTTATAAACAAGTAACATAGCAACAACCTAGCAACAAGAAAACTCTACTATAATCAACGGTACCTGATTCAAATATACCGGGAAGGTAATGAATTGGTACATTTTTCCGTTTCAAAAATGAACAAAATTTTATTGAAATCGGTCAGAAATAAAATTATCTATGTACCACGGGAATTAATGAGCCTTAATAACCTCAGGCAATTGCTGTCCCTCGGGCCAGAGGCCCTCGGGACGCAAACTTTGCCATCGGTAATTAAGGCCCTCCTAATTCCCTTGATACATAAATAACTATTTCCACTGCAAAGTCATCATTCTTATTTAAATTAACTTTACGCAATTGGTCCTCCATGTTTAATTGTTGAAAATAGGAAATGGAGGGACTTGATATGATAATATTTACAAATTTGATATGAATATTTTTTGGCAATATGTAATTGAATTTATGGTAAAGAAAATAATAAGTAAGTAAGCAGTAAGCACTAATTTTTGTATTTGTTGCTTTTATCGACATAAATAAAAGAGAATCTGCCAATTTTTATTGACAAGTAGGTCCTTTTATACTTTTGTGGTATTTTGAACTTGTTTGAGGCATTTCTAAACCTTTTTCAAAATGTTTTATTTTTCCCCGAATATTTTGTAGATGATTAATGAATTTAACAATTTGGATGAGTTTCATGAAATGTATCTGCATGAAAATAGAATATACTTTGACATTGATTTTGAAAAATTTATTACTAGTAGTTATGATTTCTTGAATTTAAATTTCAGATGAATGTAAAATGAAACCAAAACCTTTACACCCTGGAGATGTGGTATTTTTTGTGATACAACCTAGATTTATGAATGTTGATATCAGAATAATAATAGATGTGACCCAAGGCAAATTGAACGTTTTCATGAGCACCCATGATGATACTTACATCGCTTACCCAAACTCCACAACAGGTCTTATTGACATCAATGTCGATGGTCAATATGGACACTGGGAAAATGGCAGTCTTAAAGCGAAAGATTCTTATTTTGAAAAATATGCGATGGGATTGAGGACATATATTACTATTACACAGCCTAAAACAATATTGCTTGTGAAAGATTTGCAGGATAGGCTAGTTATCACACTACCTGAGGTAAGAATTTTAAAATCATTCAGTGAATACTTGCGAATTCAATAGTATCTATCTACTAGTTTTTAGTTCCTGAAAAAATTGATCAGTTTGTACATTTATTTTCAGTAAACATTTTTTTTGTATATTGTTAAAAGTAAACTTTCTAATAGGGAAAAATATAAGTTCACATTTTTCATAGAATTATAAAATAATTCTTAAAACTGATGAAAAATATTCGTAACTTCAGGATAATTTTTGTAAATTAATTACAACAAATTACGAAATTTCTATGGAATCTAATACTGGCATTTTTTCTCATTTATTTGCAATGCCCGTCAAAAAATTTGAAAAACTCTTCTACTTGATTTCAAATTTCCATTATACATTCTGGAATCATTTTTGAGTTTACACTTTTTCAAATAGGTACTATTTATTACGATTCCTTTGGTAACATCTAAAAATCTCCATTAGCCTGCCTCCTTGATATTTAGATTTAATACATTTCCATTGTTTTCGGTATTATCACATATTATAACTATTTTTTTTTTATTCTATATTATAGACGTTCAGTCTCCATATAAAATACAGGTTAAAACATGTTTTTACATAATAATTATCACACATATCATTTATTTCAAGGAGTATCACAGCTTGGAGACAACACGCTTCTTCTTGGTTCTACAAGCCTTGGAGCCTACCGATACAGACAAGAAAGTATCTTATGGCATCGTATTTTCCCGCCAGGATCAACTTCATATAGATTTGTTCGTTTTCTTCTCGGTCTTTTTCTCGTGTTTCTTCCTCTTCTTAGCCGCCTGCGTAGTTGCTTGGAAAGCAAAACAAGCCGCCGACGTAAGAAGGGCCCGCAGAAGGCACGTTGTTGAAATGTTACACATGGCCAAACGTCCATTCGCCAGTGTAACTTTGAACTTGAGTTGCCGACCTAAACCTAAAAAGTCGGCACATTATGACCTCCGGCCAGTAGCGGTGGAACCAACTGGTAAGGTTTTATCTATTTATAAGGATGAGATAATCACGTCGATTCACTTATAATTTGAGTATATAGGAATGTAGGTGTTCACGGCTGGCGTTGATGTTTTGATTGGCTTCCGGATTTTGCCGTGGTCTTCTTTGGTTATAATCTCCAAACGTTTCAATTGCAACGTTTCAATTGACACGTCAACTGCAACTGCGGTAGTGGCGTGGTCAAAATACTCTTCTTGACGTGTAAACTCTTCTTGACGTGTCAACTCTTCGAGGCGTGTCAACTCTTCCTGACGTGTCAGTTGACAGTACTTCGATGACGCCATTGAAGGTGACTGACGCAGTTGCAGTTAAATCGTTTGGATATTATTACCAAAGACCACGGCAAAACCCGGTAGCCATTCAAAACAATCGGAGTATAGTAATGAGATATTTGTATATAGTTTTTTAATAAAATTATTATGTAATATATAGCAAATGCTTTCTGAAAACTCTAAAATTTTGTAAAACATTCAAACAAAGATATATTTCTAAATATTTTAATGTTAGCAAATACTTTTAATCATTTCATATGCACCACAGTAGCTAATTATTTCTAAATGGTATTCTTCATTTGTCAAATTATTCACAACTGCTTTTATCTCAATTGTAAATTGAGATGCAAGCTTAAATTAAGATGAAAAATTTTCCTTCGACCCAGAAAATTATTACAATATGCGTAATAATTCATTCAGCTAACCTTTTTGGTAGTTTCCTCACCTGAAATTAAAACAGTTGAATTATTGTTTGGTAAGTAAAACTCACAAGCGTATTTTGGACTCTTTTTTTTGAAATCTAAACCAAACGGACAAACTTACCTCATGTTGAAATAAAAGCTATGATATTTATACTCACCATTCAATGGATTTTTCATTTTGATATGGAAATAATATCTATCTTCTCCTTGCCAAAACATCAGCGGGTGTTGCAACGTGTCATACAAACGATGTGTTTCAGATATTCGTTGCAGTATCGCGACGTGAATGCACAATATCGTGTTTTCACCAACAATGAGACATTCGCAATGTTTCCAATTCTAATTGCAAAACGGCTTTGTCGGGAAAAATCAGATCTTCCCGGTGCCGGCATTATTGATGATAATAACGTCACAATAAGATTTATATTAAAATAATCCTTGAACAAAACAAACCCATTATCGGTCAACTTTGCGATAATTTAAAGCAAACCATAGGCATAGATAACAGTTGCGTTTTGTTATAACAAATAAAACGTCAATATTATCACTGCCGTTTTTGCCTTGTTTATTAATATTAATATTTTTAATGAATTGACTGATGTTGCCATTACTGTGTGGTAGGACATCATCAGGAAATATGAGAAATGAAACTTTCTATGCTTCTTACACTTTTACAACAGTGGTAAAAAACATTGAAAATTTTATTTCCCATTTTTCATTATTATTTTTATTGATAATATATCATATTTCAATACTTACTATCCAATTCCCGAAGAAGATAAATCCAAAAATACAAAGTTCATTAAAAATGGGTTCAGCCCTTCTTGAGTTCTTTTAATATTATTATTATTATTGTTATTGATAAAATATTATATTTCAATACTTACTATCCCATCCCGACGAAGACAAATCCAAAAAAACTAAAATCATACAAATTGATCGAGACGTTCTTGAGTTATTTGTATTATTTTAATTGACAAAATATCATTTTTTCAATACTTATTATCCCATTTCTGACGAAGATGAATCCAGAAAAATCAAATATCATGAAAATTTGTCCAGCCGTTTTTGAGTTCTTTTGTTATTATTGTAATTATTATTATTATCATATTTAATCACCTTTTAAATCTTCACTGAACTTCTACAAATAATTCAAAACAAAAATTAGCCAAATCGGTCCTTTCGTTCTAGAGTTTTAGCGAGGCTAACAAACAGCAATTCATTTTTATAGATAGAAAATGAGGTAAACAAAGATTGTTTTTTATACTATTCGCTATTGAAATTGTCAAGCAGGTAGACAATACTCGATTATGTCGAGTACATTCTCAGGTTCAATTCATTCCAGTTCAATTAAACCGAAAGCGTAGCTTGTTAGTTTTCTATTTCAGCTGTTCTCGTAGATTAATATATTTTGTAGCCTTCATGAAGATAGTCAATAATTATGACCTCAGATTTCTGTCATTTTTGAAAAAGGACTTCTTTGGGATTTCATTTTGGGAAAAGTACTTAAATCTCAATCTCAACTATTTACTGTGAACAAAACTGCTATTGTATACAAAGTATACAGTATCCACTAATAGGGCTACATCGTATCCAATTAAAAAAAAAGAATTTCTTAGGAAAATATAATATTACAAAATTTTGGTGTCAGTATTATTATGTCTATCCTATCTATATAATAAATGAGTACTAAGCTGCTCATTCAAATGATAACTTAATTTAATAATTGAACAACATAACTGAACTACTTTTCATTATGGAATTTATTTTTCAGGCGATGGGATAGCAGCAGTGGCAACTGTCTTTGTTAGTTTACCAGGAGGCCAAAGCACGTCAGTCAAGCTAGCATTAGCTTCTTCACTGATTCTACTTGCTAGACAATTTCCCACAGGTGGAAGAATATTCTTAAGGCGAAGATCTATACACGCTGCCCCTCCAATATAGATTTGTTTCAGTTCTTAAAACTTTATTGTCATTTTGTTACCTATTATTTATGAAATAAAATTTTTAGTATAAAAAAATCAATAGTTTTCTAATGATTAAAATTGATTAAGAAATAGAGATAACATCTCCCCTTATGAAGTTCTATCTATCTACAGCATCGATAGAAAACTCTCAACTACAAATAACAAACGAGTCTCGACGGTGATCCATTGCAGATTCAAACTTCGACATTAACAAAAAAAAACATTGATGTCTTGCATACTTATCAGCATAGATGCTTTTTTTGCCACTAATCACTTCAATTTTCTTAATGAAATATATTTTTCACGTGCAGATTTATAATGTTCAAAACATGTTCTCTTAAACCTGACTTATGAACAAAACTTCCCTCACTTTGATCCCAAGACTAAAGTCAGAGCGAGAAAACACATGATTCATCGAGAATGTATCCGCGAAGCGACAGAGCGAGAAAACACATGACTCATCGAGAATGTATCCGCGAAGCCTACGCGAGTAAGCTGGAAACGTGTCGAAATGACGAGAAAAGATCGGCAATGTTCGTTGCCGTAATATAAACGGCGCTTCCCTGTTCGACAGTCAGTCTGTACTTAGAAAGCGAGCTGTCATTACAGGCAAATATTTCAGGAAATGAAAAGGTAGATCTATCAGCTGAATTTTGTATAACATTGAACATACCTATGAAAATAAAAATAGATAAAAAGACATTGTGGCCAATCTCCAAACAAACATTTTTTTACGGAATTTAGAGAACAGTGGAAAATTCATATAAAAACAAAAGATATTACATATGGCAAAATTCATACTGAATATCCTGATAAATTATGTTATAATCAATTTCCTTATTTAAGTGGAAGGCACATCACAACCATAATTAGCATGGAAACTAGGCATTGTTTAAAAAAAAACATTTATACCGAATTAAAATAAAATATAATCCATATTGTGAATGTGGACAAGAAGAAACTTTGGAACATATTTTCTTTGAATGCTCAATCAGAACTGTAACAAACGTGGATATGTATCGTATGTTTATAGAATATGAAGTAGTTCCCCCCCTGAACTTCAAAACAATTTTAAGAAATATCAATTTAAAAATAATTGAATTAAGTAATCATTTTCTAGCAAATATTAAAATTGAATTATAGAGAAAAAAAATAAGAAAAGAGGAAAAAAATAATAAGAAAATAAATCATGATGTAACGCTGATAGCGTTACATCATGATTTAAGCTCCAATAAAACCCTAATCATAGAAGTAGCATCCCGTATATGGAAAGATATAAACGCACTGAGAAATCAATTTCAGGACATTCACCTCTGCTAATGATCTACACAGTAGGATGTGGCAAATGCCTGCCGAAAAACAACTACTTCGCTAGTTGAAGCCACAATGGATATTGAATTATACCGACAGACATTCGTGCGAATTTCCTCACAGCGGAAATTCTTGCAGATACTTCGTGTTCGCCAAGCAGCAAGACCTCACTGAAATCAATCAAGTGACCACTCACAGAGACATTACAAACTCATATTGGAGTTTTATCTTCCTCTTGAAGATGATCACTTGGTGATCGAAACACGTGTCGAGGTGTAAAAATAACGATTTGGTGTTGGGAAAAACTCCAGTAATATTAATTGGAGAATCTGTTCTTATGAGGGACTAATTTAAAAATATATATTTATTATCAAATAATCATTTGAGAATTTATTATGGACCTTTTTTGGGTATTTGTTACCTTCCACTATCTGAAAAATATAAAAATTATAATGGAAAACTTTATACAAGTACAGAAGGGCAAACTTTTTAGTTTACCCCGATAAGTTACTGTTTCAATACTCGATTTTTTCAAAATACCGAAAGGAGGAAAAGCTTCTTTCCTGGTATGACTCGGAAATTTTGCAAGCAAAACACGCGTCGAGAGCGAGTATATTTGTTCTGGTGAGTCTTTTGAATATATTCATTTTACGCCAGAAATTCAAATTCTACTTATGGGGTACTAAGAAATTGTCCATGAAACCAATAAACCAATTTTGTTCGCCTCAATGAGTTCTATGAAAATTATCCAAATATTTTTTCATGATGTCAATGTTTCTGGATAGAACATGACAAAACTTGATCAGATTTTCCATGAATATATTCTGATAGGAAAATATTCAGGATGTATTCGTTTGTGTTTGAAATTCAATAAAAATTATGTTTCGTCTGGTAGGAACGGCTTCTCTTTGGATCATGTACTAATCCATCAATATTTGTTTTAATTAAAAATAGATTTTTGTAGAATAAAAGTATACAATAGATTGACATTAATTCATGAATGAAATAACAAAGAGCTACTGGATGAGTTGAATTTCACAGAAATAACAGTTCGAGTAGATCATAACAAACAAGACTCTACCAGCGGATGAAACAATATATTAGGTGATATGAATAAAAATGAGTATTTAGTTTATACTTCAAATTTAGGAGTGAACTCTACGTGGTATGAATAAAAAACCGAAGCAGATACTCGGCTTGAGTAGGTACTCTAATGTACAGTTTGTTCTTAGAATATTCTCATTTTTGATATGAATAAAAATATCTTTATGCTCGTTAGGATGAGAATATAATCCATAAATTTGGAGTCTAATAGTTACCAGTCTTCAGTTTGATCGTGTTAAAGCTATGGCTGAGTGCATGTTTAATTTGCTTTCAAAAAATATTATACCAAGAAGTACGTGTGTTCGTGACTTTAAAGCATTATACCGATTTAATAAAGAAAATGTTGGCTTTCAAATAATTTTTGCGTGAAGAATCGGAAGAAACAAGAGTTGGAGGGTGCTATATGCAACTTTGATGAAATGAAAATATTTTTACGATATGTAGGTCATCCGAAGTTTCAAACAGAAGTGAGAGAAGATGTTGGTGTTCATCAAAGTACTGTGTGTAAGGTTATGATGCAAATTGCTCACCAGATAATAAAAAAATGCGCACATTGGATAAAATTTCTCTGCACTCCGGCGGATATAATAGCAGCTGAAGAAAGATGGCAAACAAAGTACACTTTTCCGTGTGCTATAGGTGTGATCGATTGCACCCACATAAAAATAAAAAAAACCACCTCTTCCTTGTGATGAATATATAAATCGCAAAGGATATCATAGTATCAACGTTCAAGCAACTTGCAATGCAGATGAGTGGTTTACAAGCGTATATGGAGTAACTCAAAAATTAACATTGAAAATGATTTTAAGAGGTCAAATGCATTAATTTTAGGAGATGAAGGTTATGGCGTAGCACCGTGGTTAATTATGTCTTTTAGAAATAATCCGGAACAGCATGCTCATAACAAATTAATTACAAAGGAGCGTGTAATAATTGAACGATGTTTTGGGCAACTAAAACAACGATTTCCGATGCTTCAATATAAAGTTCGGGTGTCGATTGGAAATGTTCCAAAACTTCTTGTATGTTGTTTCATGTTACACAATGTAGCTAAATATTTAAATGATGAACTCGATTCAATGGAGCCCCCAATACAAGATATTTGGGATCCGCTTCCCGTACAAGGTTCAGATGACATTAAGACACAGTGGGCAACGAAGGCGATCTGAATTAGCAGAAGTCATTCTTGCTTTTACTTGAGATAAGTAAAAGTCGAACAAAACATTTACAAAACTTTTACTTCACAACAATTTACAAAAATATTTAAATATTACGTCATTATAAGTTTTTCCCTTTGCATCGTCAACGATATCATTATTATTTGCAGTAAATTGTTCACTTGGATTCAGCTCCCTTCTCAGTTTTTGCTCCTTCATTCGAAAACTCCCAATTATTTAAGCAAAACTAGCCTTTGTAGTTCAGTATTTGAAAGTTGTTTAGTATCGTTTGTCTCGTATTTTTCAAGAGGGCTAATTTTATTGGGTTTCTTCTTTTTTAGGTGGATTTATTTTACTAGCAGTATCATTATTTCTGGTACACGTTCTAGAAACAGAAGGCCTGCAGATTTTAGCGTCATAACTTCTGCCTGCTCTTGGGTCTGTTTGTTCTGTACCGACAGACAATGCTCCTAAAAAAAAATTGTAAAATAACTTTAAAAGAAATTTATTTTTGGTTCTCGATTGAATATAGCTTGGATGCCTTATTTATATTTTTATTTATAAATATTACATCACCTGGAACCTTTGTAAGTACTGGATTTGTATCGCCTTCCATGATGTCCAGTTCTAATAATATCACTCTTTTTCTTGAGTCTGGATTTCATATTATTGATTTTTTTGTAGATTTGACTTGGGATCCGCATCCCTTATTACTTTCGTCTTCACTGCTTTCAATCATTGTAACAACAAGACAATTTGCTAATCAATTGCTCAAATAAAAGGCAATGCGAAAATATGCCGAATCCCTGCTACCTCCTAAACCGGCTCTGACAAGTTTATAGAAATTAAATAGCGAGTATTTACTCTTACGTACTGTGAGCAGATCCTCATCACATCGAAATATTTTTATTCATATGAAATGAAGTACAAACTCATACTCATACTCATGAGAACATACTCGGAGTTTATACTCCGGTATTATTCATACCACCCAATGTGAATGTTCAAATTTCACGGGCTACGTACATTCGATTAGCAATTTTTTTATTTTTTTGTACACTCGTCCTGAATATATAGTCACAGTTTCAGTTTTTTGGCATGTTGAATTTGTTGGTGAGAGGCTTAAAGGTTAGAAGTGTTTTGCATGTTGGGCGATTTTCTGCTATCAACAAATTTGCATCCAATTGCGAATAGAATTAGGTGCTAAAAACACTTGAAATATTGATAGTGGCATACGGTGATTGTACTCTGAGTCATGTTTCCAAGTGGTACAAGCTTCTCACAGAAGGTCTAGAAGATGTGAATGACGACGCTCGCTCTGGACAGCCCAGCACATCAACCACCGATGGAAATGTTTAGAGAGTGAACAAAATTGTTATGGAAAATCGTCGAATAACTATTAGAGAATTTGCTGAGGATGTCGGCATATCGGTTGGCTCATGTCATGCAATTTTATCGTAAATTTTCGGCGTGAAGCGTGTGGCAGCAAAGTTCGTTTCAAAATTGCTAATTTTTTTATCAAAAAACCCGTCGCATGAACATCGCTCAGGTATTGTTAAATGACGTCAATGGCGATCCAGATTTGCTAAAAAGGATCGTAACTGGTAACGAATCATAGGTATATGGTTATGACATTGAAACCAAAGTCAAATCATCCCAATGAAAGAGCCCAGAAGAACCAAGACCCAAAATAGCACGCCAAGTTCGATCAAATGTCAAGGTTTTGCTTACTGTTTCCTATTGATTACGCTGCGTAACATCTCCTGATGCACTACGTAATCTTCTGAGCCACAGCATTCCCCAGATTTTGCCCCCTGCGACTTTTTTCTGTTCCCAAGATTGAGAAAACCCATGAAAAAATAACGTTTTGCGGCAATACTCGTTGACACTGTTACTGTGTATTGTATGTATATTTTAACTATCAATGAATCAAACCTTGCACTTTATATGTTCTCATGTATTCATGGACAACCCAAATTATATCCAGAGAAACATGACATACAACCAAAACGTGCCCGTACAAACCACTATAGAGTATTTAACAAAAGTCATTTTCTGTGGAGGAAAATCAGTTTTTTATGTTATTTCATCAGTTATTTATCACTAACTTGTATTTAACAATTTTGCTTATCAAAAAAATTGCTAATAAATAATACAATACTTATCTTTACGTTTCGGAGGCCAAAATCTGCCTCGGTCTTCAGAAATGGACAAAAAACTTGAAAGATATTTGCAATTATTCCTTTTGATTATTTATTTCTCAACTTCTTCGACAGATGTCAAAAGAGTTTTAAATTATGAAATTATGTCATTGTTGTTGATTAACAACTGAAACATTCGATGTAATACAAGGTGCTCTCCGATATCAGTCTGTTGACATTTCTCCACTATCCAAATTTTCCAGAGTGATATGAAACTCTGAATAACTTCTTCGCGATTTTTTTGGAAAAATACTTCGGGAAAAAAATTCCTACCACTGATCTCGCCCATTGTCAGTATTTAAACCCATTTCTGTATATAGTGTTCCGATAAGTAGAATTATATGTTAGTGGCTCTTATCCGTCACTGTTATGGACACCATCTCATTTGCATTCATTGGTTCTGCTCAATTATCGAGTTATTGACGGTTAGTACGAATTGGGTAACAAAACACGACAAAATGGCTCCTTATTACATGTAAACGCGAAAGTAATAATCACCCGTGTTCGCCACTCGTTTGCCCTGAAGCTGCGACTACTTTTTCTGTTCCCGCGATCCTCTTTATCATTTTGTCAGTAGTTGAATAATAATTTATCGATCCTCTTCACTATTACCATTAATCACGGGCCAATTAACCTGAATTTTTCTCGGCAGAGCTTTCGAGTCGGAAACATCGCGCTGCAGTCTTTTATTAAAAAATTTCGTCAATAAATTCGGTGATTTGGATTCGTATCATGCAGAAACTTGTCTTGCGGACGTCGAACGGTGTTCGGAACTCGGAATATTTCCTCGTAGCTGTTAAAAGGCTGCAGGCACTTGCTGTACATCGGAAATTTATGGAATGTTTGGCAGTGCCAAGGAGACCCGAAAATAAACTTCTCGGCAAAAAGACATCTTTCATTGCAGGATTGCGGTAAACTGTATAATTTTTTTCATCAGTGATTTTTCTAACAATAGCATTTACGTAGTATTACTCGTCGTTAATCGCTCTGTCAGCTTTGAACCTTGTAACCTCTTTTAATAGGTCTTTAGGTTTACTATCCATTACTGGTTTATTTTTTGAAATCGGACCAGCCAATTTCAAACAACAACGATACAAACAAATATGAATATTACAATTACAATGTTCAATATTCAAAATGATAAGCTCCTTTCCAAATTTATTTGATACAATTTGGAATGTTTCTGTGGCGATTTTGTAAGTTTACCTACTATCCAACAGATTATTTATGAATATAATAGAACACTTGACTAATTGAACAGTATTGCTCGAAAAGATATTTTTTTCAAGTCTAATATAACAACACTTTTTTTACTCAAACTTTACAACTAAACATTTTACAGAAAACATTATTTGTATTTTTGTGATATCAGTGTATTTGCTTCAGTTTTTACAAAGTAACTTATTGCAAAAATGGTTCGTTCACACTCTTTAACGAGAAAATTGAAACTGGTTTAATTTGATACAAATCAGAAAGAATATTCAATCAGCGGTTACAATAACCCAATATGTTGAAAGTATTTAATAGTTTCAGATAACCACATCGCAAAACTAATATTGAAGAAAATTGAAGCGGCCACCTTCTTTCATCTGGATATGCTGCGAAAAATCGTATCAGGCGTATGACTGAAATTATTGAGAAAAATTCAATTGAGTTATTAATTAATGTTAAGTTTAAGTGAAAAGAACAAATAAAAGAGTTGTTTCCTTTGAGACAATTGCATTGTTCTAATCATTTCTTTGTCATTTTCAGGTGCCGACCTGGTTGGAAAGGGGACTTTTGTGATCAATGTGAACCGTATCCGGGATGTAAGCATGGGTACTGCAACGGGTCTTCCTGGCAATGTATTTGTGATACCAATTGGGGTGGAATACTATGTGATCAAGGTGAGAATAAACATAAAATGTTTGGGTGAGACAGGACAACTGAAGTAGTAATCGTATAGCATTATTTCAATATTTTTGTAAAAAACTGATTTTCAGATTTCAAAAGTACATTCTTTTACTTGAAATATGCATACCTGAATGTTACAACACTGAATTTTTGAACGGAAAGTAGAGGGTTTGATACATTTGAAAGATCTCTTCACGGTTGACAAAATGCACTGCACTAGCCAGTACTGTTTATATCTGGGAAATGTAAAATGGAGCATGATTTTCACGTAGTGCTCGGCAACTATACTTAAATAAAACTGTCTTTTCAAGTATATTGGGGTTCGGTTCAGGTTCAGAAGGCTTAAATTTAGGAAAGGTATCATTCATTTGTTTCAAGTTCTCATACAGTTCTTTTTGTAAACTTCGTTTTGCTGTTCTTGCAGACAATAAACAGTACACAGATTTGGTGTATTTGCATATATATTAACGTGTTAGGAATCACACGTTAAAAGGTAAGATCTCGTTAGTCCTTAGCTCGCACAAGTTTTTCAACTTCTGAGAGTTGTCGTTCGTA
>WOGN01005576.1:0-13088 GCA_015342105.1 Leptinotarsa texana
CAAATAAAAATAAAATATTAATGAAAGCTGAAAAATAAAGATTAAAAAATTATTGTCAGCAAAAATGAAAAACCAATTAAAAAAAATTAAAGAAGTTTCAAACCAAGTTATTAATTTTGTAATTGTTTTTTTCAGGGTTTTCAAATCAATTTATATTAGATTAGACAATGGAAGTCCGAACTGATGAAATACAAATAACGAGACTGGTTACGAAAAAAAAATATTATAAAAATTACTCCACATTC
Organism: Leptinotarsa texana; assembly: GCA_015342105.1. Classification (NCBI taxonomy): domain Eukaryota; kingdom Metazoa; phylum Arthropoda; class Insecta; order Coleoptera; family Chrysomelidae; genus Leptinotarsa; species Leptinotarsa texana. The sequence continues at coordinate 246 of WOGN01005576.1, forward strand.
GAATGCTCCCCTTCAATATACTCCCCTCCCCTCATCACACACTTTTCTACACGTTTTTTGATCGACCGGAGCAGTGCTGGAAGTTTTCTTTGGTGAGGGCCTCTAGGATCTCTGCCGTTTTCACTTACCGCCTTCAATCGACTTAAATCCGGTCCCCTTCAAAGCAAATTGTATTTTCTGAAACAAAAAAAGTCGCACAGTGCCAAATCTGGCGAGTACGGCGCGTGTTCGACCACTTGAGTGCGTTTATCGGACAAATACCGCTTCACAGCGCGTTATGGGCAGATGCGTTGTCCTAGTACAAAATCTACGAGTTGTTCGTTGTTCTTGCACAACTTGGACCATTTCTTATGAACTCGTTCTTGTAGTGTTACCAAAACTGACGAAAGGTAAGTCTGGTTGACAGTCTGACCCTCTGGAACCCATTCAGTCATCACGATACTATTAATGTCGAAAAAAAAGATCAACATTGCCTTGAATTTTGATTTGGACATTTTTGCTTTTTTAACTCTGGGCGATTCAGACGTCTTTCAATGCATCGATTGCCGCTTTGCTTCAAAATCGTAGGTAATAATGTTTTTCATCAGTCCGGGATCTTCTTCTAAACTTTCAAGGTAATATGAGCACACCTGTTGACGCAAAAGCTTTTGGTCAGAATTCTGGTTTTTTGGTATCAACTTCGCAAATACTTTTTTCATGTGTAATTCTTCATGTAAAATTTTTCTGCTCGTTTCTTTATCGGTGTTTACAGCCTCAGCAATCATCTGAATGTTCATTCGACGATCTGCACGCACAAGTTGGTTGATCTTGGTCACTGTTTCCAGAGTTGAAACAGTGACAAGGCGACTTGTAACAAGACCTCGTTAGTTCTTAGCTCGCACAAGTTTCTCAACTTCTGAGAGTTGTCGTTCGTATGGGGCGACAGCTGATTAACGAAAAAAAAAACCCTAAAATTTTTATGAGCTTAACAAATATCATGGTTTCATATGAAAAATATGCTCTTATAATAAAAAAGCCTTGGATCTATTTTCATCACAAAATGTTGAACAGTTCATGAAACATTGGAAAAAAGCCGATTTTCATTATGTGCTCTCCAAGGGCTCTAACTTGTATTGTCTGCACATTTGCATTCAATTGAGTTATATCTAATCGAGTTATTTTTGATCATAGAATATGTGGTTCAATTTATGACCTACCTTTTTGTTACACCCTGTATATATTTACATCTCGTTTGAGAGCACCTCAGCTCATATTATCGATATTGCTACCACTTTTTATATACTCAAAAAATCTGACCACTACTTCTTTTACTCGTATTATTGCATAAAAAACAACGCCAACTTTCGACTATTCAATTGTTTGCTTTCGTCTAAATAGGGTGGAATTAATTTTTCGTCGTATCGAAAGAAAATTGCAATATGTATACTAGCAGTCTGGAAATGAGTTGAAAATAATTCTTGGTATACACCTACGAATCGGAATGGAAAAAGTGCAAATATTAAAATCCTGAGGAAAACTTGAGTATCAGGCAAGTTTCAGGGTAACTCTCGTGACCGGTCAGTGATGTTATGATACTGCCAAAGGTCACGCAACGCTACAGGGTCATTCACGATTCACGCTAAGTGTGTTTTACATGCCAGTTTTAAAGATAAACAAATTTGATTTGGGATTCACAAACCGAAAGGTATTTCAGAGATTTTTGTTCTGGTGAAATGACCTTGCTCTCCATTGTTTGGGTTCAGAGTTATTTAGTTGCGAAATTTTACACATAGACATATTTTGAAAGTCTAATTCAGTGTACAATCGGTAATAACGGGTGAAATTTTAAGAGGTATAGGATTTGATTTTCAAAACAACACAAAAAATTTGAAAAAATTGATGAAACCTTTATTGGAATCGATAGAACGATCAATATAATTTAATGTTTGAAGATGATTTCATGCAAATGTTTAGATGGCCCATGCGCATGGTCCAAATTCTCTCTAATATATCGACCGGTATTTCACGTATAAATGCTTCAATATTGGCTTTCAGAGCGTCAGTCGTTGATGGTTTATCCCTGTAGACATGAGCCTTAACATGACCCTACAAGAAATAATCCAAAGGCGTTAAATCACATGATCTAGGAGGCCAATTGACGGGCCCCAAATGTGAGATAAACTGTTCACCGAAGGCGGCTCGTAATAGGCTATTTGACAGTATTGAAAATACACTAAATATTGTGGTCATCCTATTAGCTAATAGCTAATATACCATATTTCATTTTTAGTTTATTAATTGAGAAATAAACAGAAAAATATGCATTCTTGAAATTCAGTCTGTGACGGAAACGCTTTGTCATTGGTCAATCTTTCGGGAGACGTCACACGCAATTAACCACCTACTACCTGGCTGACTGTAAATATTGAAATACACTTCGTTTATTTTGTGACTGTTTTCTAAAGCTTCTTACGTTAATTTTGCTATAGTTTTTTTGAACATTCCAATTCTCATTTGTTGAATTTTAAAATGGAGCCTAGTTTCGTGAGAACAGATAACTGTAATCTACCTAGGATTGATACATTTATGGTTGCACTTTTTTTTCAAAATAATGCCCATTACTACTACTAAAAATGTAAAAACAGCAGTGTGAGTACCATGCGGGAATTATTCATTTTCATAAATGTATGAAGGATCATATACCTAAATATTTTAGGTTATGTTGATATATACTAAATGATGAGATAATTATTGTCATTGTTTTATATCACAGGTTTACTTAACATGTGAAGTATTTGAAATTGAGGGGATGAGTAGGTCATATGTTTCACATCTATAAACAAAATACTATACTGCATCACTAGTTATAAATCATAAAAAAATTAAATCGTCATTCGTGAAGGATGGATATACACTACTTGAAACTGAGGAAAACATGAAAAACAAAAATAAAATATTACTAACATCAGAATGATCTTCACACATAAAAACAATTGTGTGCTATAAAAAGCTGTTGGGATCTCTTTGAGCTAACTATAACCATTTCCTACGGCTTTTGGTATTTGTTGGAACGGAAATAAACAGTTTTTGTGGAGTATGTATAGATGTACTTGTACATTGTAGCACTACACACTATTTATAAACCAATTTATCTGATAAATAGACCAAAGTATAAAATACATATCAGGCGGACTGATTTTAGTTGTTTTTGATAACGGTTTACTTGCTTGCAACGTCACAATGTCACGTGACGGCATCCATTACAGAAACAGCGTTTTTGGCGCAGGTTTAGAAATTTGAATTTTAAAAAGTATTTTTACTGAAAAATACATTTTAAATCTCCTAAATATCAATGGAGGATATTTTCTACGTAGTAAATATTCATTTATAATGGTTTCCAAAAGTTAGTCAAATAGCCTATTGGGCCATTGTTTCGCGTGTCGTGCGGCATGTGACACCGTCTTTATGAAACCACATGTCAGGCATGTCCAATTCTTCCATTTTTGCAAGAAAAAGTTGTCAATCATCACACTGTAGCGATCGCCATTCACAGTAACTTACGGCCCGATGATGACACTGATCCATAATCCACACCAAACAGTGTGGCTCTTGCAATGCTTGTGGCTGGTCTTCACTCCAGATGCGGCAATTTTGCTTGTTAACGTATCCATTCAATCAGAAATGAGCCTCGTCGCTTAACACAATTTTTCGATAAAAATGTTGATCTTCCTCCAACTTTGCCAGCGCCTATTCACCAAATGTTAGACGTTGTGGGAGGTCATGTGGCTTCAATTCTTGCACCAGCTGCATCTTATAAGGTTTTACATCCAAATACTTTCGCAAAATTTTCCACGTAGTGGAGTAACAGAGGCCCAATTGCTGCGTACGGCAGCGAATCGACATTTCACGGTCATCACGAACACTGGCAGATACAACCGCAATACTTTCTTCGGTCCTCACTCTACGTATGCGTGGTGGTTTAATGTCCAATAATGTAAACTGTGTTCGAAATTCAGTAACCAGCTTCCTTAGCTCCCTCAGTAGGCCGACGAAACTGCCCATAAATTGGAAGAAGTGCACGATGCACTTTCTTCATCGAGCATGAATTTTGATAATGAAATTCAATAATTTGCAAGCGCTGTTCATTCGTAAGTCGATTCATGGTTAAATTATAGACCAAACTGGACAAGTTTGACAAAGACACAAGACACGATTCATGTGTGATCTATCAAAAACAGTGTTGCCAAAAAGATACCAGCAAGAGAATCACTCATTATTTGCGTAAAGTAGCTATTTATAGAAGTCTATTTTGTTCATATTTATTTGTTTTGTTCATGAACTAAACAAACATTCTCACGCAGCTGATATTATACGAAAATATTTACATATTCTTTGAAATACATTTTATTTGTGCATAAACGTTTCTTGGATTTCACTGCAACTCAACAAATTGGAGAAATCGATAAGTACAATACAGGGAGTTTGGAAGTGCACGGACTTACCTAAAATATATTCAACAATTCGACAGAAGAATCATATATTTAACGGAATCGATTTAACAAAGCAAATACAAGTGAATAAACTAACACAGAGATGAATAAAATTATTCGAGTTCATAACTGAGTATGTATTCCTTTCATTTTTTTCATTTAGGGACTCATTGTTCAGCAAAATGAATTATCTTTATTTTTACTTTTTTAGATTTTTTCAAACTTCCTCCCTCAACTTGTTTATATTTTGGTTGGTTTCTGGGTTTTGCAGTGGTCTTCTTTGTTTGTAATCTCCAAACTTCATTTTAAGTGCTGATTTTTCGCTCACTTTCACTAAAGGCTGGTCCGCGCATACTTTCCCCGCGATTTGTGTGACTTGCGGAGAAAGTGCTCGAAAAATCAGCACTATAAATGACACGGCAGCAATAAGAGCTTCACTATCGATTGGATTGACAAACAACTCAATCCTCGAATATCAAAAATAAACGAGACTCCCCAATGCGGTCAATTGCAAAACCCAGCCTCTACAAAAAAGGACAGTTGAGTTCAGGAATGTATTTGTGGTTCAGCCTAGCACCACTGATAAGACGTGCTGGGACGAAACATCGCTTCATAGTGCCGAATTATAAATACGTTGTGTGGGCTCTAGTTTTCAGCTCCTGTCCTTCCTTTATTTCTATAAAAGGTTATTCTACCATGTCGAAAAATTGAATCAAAATCTCTATATCAAAAACATTTCCTACTTATCAGAACAAAGAACCTAATTCTACTAATCAAGTTAAAAATCTTCAATTTCAAATCTATTTTTTGCTACTGCGGCAGTGTTAAGGGCAGTATCTTTTATTTTGACTTTGAGGACAAAATTTCAGCAAGGACCCAGTCGTCCTCGCAGTCAATGCACTTACCACTGATGATATCTGCTGTGGTAGGAGCTGAAACGTTCGGTTCTGGTTCCATTTAGCCACGGCCGACTAGCTTGGATTTTATTTTCTCTAACCATGACTGATATTTTCGTAATAGCTACAAAACTGAATGTGATTATCTTGATCTCAACCATAGGCAGATTAATTTCACAACTCATCTTTCATCCTTTTCATTTCAGCATACATTTTTATCATTTACTCATATTAGTCAACCAACTTTCATCTTTCATTATTCACCTATGACTTTCCACATTATTATCCAATATTATACTCGTATATGCCTATATTTTAATAATCCATCAAGACATTTCCATAGAAAAATTACCAGCTCAACTGATTTCTACATTATCGAACTTCATATCTTTTTAAAACAAACTTTTCAACCCTCCAGCTCTAGCATTCAACAAGAAACATTTATCATCAATATCCATGCAACTCTGTTGATTGTAAAAATTGAGAGTTAAGTAAATAAACCATTTTATTCAATAACAACAACTGAGTAAAAACATTAACCAAAATATCACTCATACACGAAAAACACACTCTCAGAGATGTTCGGCAATAACAAACTTATTCTTAGGCGAATGCCTGAACCTTTTCAACTCTTGTCTGAAGTATTCCACAGTCTTTTGAAGTCCTTCGTTGAGCCCAACTTTCGGTTCCCACCTCAACACTTTTTTCGCTCGAGATATATCCGGACGTCTCCTCTGAGGATCGTCCTCCACCTCCCTCACATGCGTTATCTTACTGTTCCCACCCACCAGGTTCCTTATGATGGTTGCGAACTCGTTGATGGTGTGTTCCACTGGGTTCCCCAGGTTAACGGGTTCAGTGAAGTTGGAGTTCATGAGGGCCACTAGGCCTTCCACCAAATCGGAGATGTACTGGAAGGATCTGGTTTGTTCCCCGGAACCATAAACAGTGATATGATCGTCCTGAAGTGCCTGGAGGATGAAGTTTGAAACCACCCTTCCGTCATTCATGTGCATTCTAGGACCATATGTGTTGAAGATCCTTGCTACTCGGACTTGCAAGTTTTCTTTCTTGGCGTAGGCATATGTCAGGGACTCTGCGATCCTTTTGCCTTCATCATAGCAGGATCTGGGACCTATCGGATTGACGTGTCCCCAGTAGGTTTCTGGTTGTGGGTGAATATCGGGGTCTCCGTAAACTTCTGAAGTACTGGCGATGAGCACCTTTGCGTTCAGCCTCTTTGCTAGACCTAGAACGTTGATAGTACCTAGCGCATTGGTCTTGATAGTCTTGACAGGATTGTGCATATAGTGTGGGGGGCTTGCAGGGCTGGCAAGGTGGTATATTTCGTCGACCTCGATGTAAATCGGGTTCACTATGTCATGGTGAATGAACTCAAAGTTCTCATGGCCTACCCACTGCTCGATGTTGCTCTTCCTTCCTGTATAAAAGTTATCAGCCACAATGACTTCGTGGCCGCCCAACATCAACTTGTCCACTAGGTGGGAGCCTACGAAACCCGAGCCCCCTGTTACCAGTATTCGTTTTCTGTGGAGATGGTTCAGGAATTTAACAGTTGGATATGTCTTTGGAACCCTCACTTCCAAAGATACTATTTTTTCTTCCAGCTCCGATATTTTTCTGTTTGCTTCGTTCAGCAGTATAACGGCATGCCTCACATCCTCAGGGAAACTCAGTTCTTTCCTGTTGGAAAGATAATTTTTCTGGTCACGGTATAGAAGCTTCACTAACACAAACACTAGAACGGCAAGAGAAACTAGTAGAATAACGAAGTGTTTCACTTTTATAATCACTTGAACCATCTTGGTTTTCGGTAGGCATAATACTAATTACATTTTGTTTTATTTGAAGTGTGATTTATCATAGTGATAATGATATCAATGCTCTTATCTTTCTTTAACCCCATAACCTGTTCCACTCAAAAGAGAATACTAATATCTGTTGTGATACTCAGCGCTTGGAATTTGAGTATGTCTGTTGACAAATTGAAAAGCCAGTTGTTCTGGACTCATTAGTACTAATGAATTATAAAATAACCTTCATTTAAATTGCTTTCTTATCTGCGCTGTTGTGAAAGTTACAAGGTAAATTGTGAACATGTATATTCTTTCTTCATAAGACAAGAGCACATATCGGATAAGGAACTGATAAGCAGATAATATTCAAAAGAATAAATAGTACCTGGGCCAATGTGAAAATCTGATAGTAACCATGAATGAAAAAGCTATACAACTGATTTCAGATGGAATCAGAGACATCAAAATTTAATCAAATCGAAACTGAAAAATTGACATCGAAGCAAGTGAAGACCAAACAATTAGGAATTTTACTCAGGAAAACGCTGAACAAAGGATTGAACAATTGGAAAAACTAAATAAATAGGAAAATGAAACCTTTCTACTTGGACTGAATAAACCTGATCAAGGAATTACCGCTGAGTTTAATGTAATCAATCATCAATGATATCTATGTCCTTGGTAAATCAAACAATTATCCCATCAAAGTTGAGATCACAAATTTTCTCAAAAGAAATATATTCTCAGAAACTGTTACAGGTTGAAGGGGACAAAAATCTCAATTTCAAACTACCTCACTGAAGATCAGCTTTAAGAACAAAAAGTTTTAGGAAACTACCTAAAGCAAGCGTAAGAAACGAAAAACTATTCCAGATGTTACATAAAAGCAAAAAAATTAATTTTGGATGATACAGTGTATATCACAGAAGATCTGATCGGATTTTTGAAAACGAAAAGAAGATTGATAGCGCTCCATCTACACCAGTTCACTTCTCCTACTCATCATCAGTACAAGAGGAGAATATAATCGCCACCAACCAGCAAACAAAAGGTAAAGAAGAAGTAAAAAAGCATTGATTTTACTGCAAAATGAAACCTTAAAAAATTATGTTCGGATTTGGTCACTTCATAGTCTTCGAAACAGAAAGTGTGAACCTCTTTCGATTTATATTAACCGCAATAACATTTCAATACCACTTTTGTAGAACGATTTATCTTTTTCCTCAAAATAGGCCTCAGTTTCAGCAATAACATCTTCATTCAAGTAAAATTTCTTATCGGTGAGAATTTTTTTGAGGTCTGCGAACAGCCAATAGTCGCTGGGAGCCAAATCTGGCGAAAACGGTGGTTGTGGGAGCAATTCGAAATTCAATCCATCTAGTTTTGCCGTTGTTTTAACTGACTTGCGACAAGTTGCGTTGTCGTGATGAAACAATTTCTTTTTCTTTGTCATATACGGTCATTTCTTTGTAATTCCGGCCTTCGAACGCTCCAATAACGCTTTATAATTTTCACTGTTGATGCTATTTCCCTTCTCAAGATAGTTTATGAATAAAAAACAACACAGTCCTAAATATTGAGGCCACAACCTTTCCAGCCGATTTTTGTGCTTTAGACGAAGTTCACCAGTTGCTCTCCATTCAGATAATAATCGTTTTGATTCCGGAGTGAAGTGATGGATCTATGTTTTCATCCCTTGTCACATATCGATGCGAAAATTACTGTGTGTTATGTTTGATCACGGCCAAATACTGCTCAGAATCATCGAGACGTTCTTTTGAAGGTTAGTATCAACTAAAAATGCGGTGAAGGCAATAAGACCAGCTCCATCTATGTGTTAGGCTTGAGACTTTCAATCCTATGGAATATAAAACAATATTTGGATATTCTAAGAGGATATGACTATGTATCTCTGATAATTGAATACCCACACGTTCAAAAAACACAAAAGTTGTATAGCAATAACCAAATAGACTGAGAAGCTTTCTCAGCTATTGTGTTTGACAACGGAATAACTGATCATAAAGCATCAATTGCTTATATCCCATTTCCAGAACTCTCCAAAACAGTCGTGAAAGAAATTAAAACTATCAAATATTGAAATTATTACAAACTCAGAACGAAAATTGTTTCCTCAGATTGGTCGTATTAATTTAGTAATCAAAATATCAAAATTTCTACGGAATATCCAGTAAAAATAATAGCACAATTCATTGAAGAAAGTGATAATAAAAGGGTGGATTGGTTTGGGCGTAGGGAAGGATAGGAAGGTACAGATTAAAAAATTGATATAATGAGCAAATAACCTTTTTTTTGAAAACAGAGACAAACACGAATATAATATAAAAATATTTTAAACTATGTGAGACATTTTGTATTCATCAACTGGCGCAGAGGTATATTAATAATAAATAGTAGGATATGAGAAATTATACCTGTTTCTGTCTGTTTAAAATCTGTTTTTCGGTTAATCAGCAATCGCCCCCTTACGAACGACAACTCTCAGAAGTTGAGAAACTTGGTGCGAGCTAAGGACTAACGAGGTCTTACCTTTTAACGTGTGATTCCTAATGAAAAAATTCCTATGAAAAAAGGATTACTATTTCATGAATCATAGTTTGTATAACATTCGTTATGGAAATGAATCAGAATTCATTCACAGGATTCCTACACAATATACCAAATGAAACAGGTAAAATGTCACTTTCATTTGACACATCATCTTCACTGGTGGATATTCGATGTTTCGACATAACACTCTTCAGTACAAAATCTATCATCTTCATCTGTGCTATCATCTTCATGGCTATACTCAAACTGAACGTTTTAGTTTCTTGTTTGTTTTTTTATATGGTTAGATCGCCTCAGTGAATTTGTTCATGCTTCATTAATTAGGGTTCGGGCAGGTATTTGTTCACCCCTTTCATACGGATGTCTCATTGAATTTGCCTGTACTTGGGTTACATTAGGTAATATTTTTTGTGTTGGTGTTTCTATAGGTCCATTGTTTCTAGGAATGTGTATTGTTTTGTGGAGTATATTGAATGTAAGGTCTTGTGTTTTGATTTGTACTTGTTCTTCGATAAGTGAATTATGCCTTTTGAATTCATGGATGTTAAGTTTTTCCAGATGTTCAAAAGCTTTCCTCTATTGACTTGTTTTATGAGTTTGATGTTTTTTGGAAGCGGGGGGAAGTTATGTTTGTTTTGTATGGCGTGTGTGGCGAGGTTTGATCTGTATGTTAATTGATTTATGTGTGCTTTTTGTGCTCGTCGTACCTTTGGATCAGTGTTTTTTCTTGGTTTGGCCGATATAGAATTTGTTGCAGTCCGAGCATTGCATGCATTGTATTTTTGGTATCACTTTTGGCTAGGAATTTTTACAAACAAGTATTAAAGATTTGATTTAATGAATATACAAAATTTATTCTTGAAAAATCTCATTCATAATAAACAAAGTAACAAGTCAACTGTATAAGACAAATGTGAAAATATGTCCAGTATTACCCAAGACATTCTCCAACGAATAAATATTCAGTTGAAGGGGATTAAAGAAATATTTTTTGAAGGAAGTATAAATATATTATATTTCTTTGAATTATACCGTCAACAGACACACTACAGCCATCAATAGAATAACTTTGTTCCAAAAACTTTAAAAATTATTTTACTCTTCGAAAAAATTGACCGTGGTTAATGACATAGTTCCGTAATTTGTAATATTGCAGGTTTTTAAAATGAACCGTCGTATGCAGGATGCTGTCTACCTATCATTTCAGCATTTTTTTTGTAGTCCCCATTTAAAAAAATGGAAAAAATAAAACTCCACTTAGATGACCATGACTCCAAATCTGGATGTATTTTTTAGTGCTGAACAACTTTTCTCAATAACATTTCCCGATATTTTCCAAAATGAGGGTACTTTACTCTTGTCTCAAAATCAAATATTTGAAGGCTCCTCGTATATTACGTCTGATTTACTGTGTCTTGTGTTCTAGCACTAATAAAGAATTTGAATTTGAAGAAGAGACTTCGAAATGTGGCAATCTCTGTCGATCGTTCAAATCATGGGGTACCCACTTTTGGAGCTATTTAACCTTCTCAATACGTTTTAAACTATCGAAAACCGCATGGGAGCTGACACCCTGTTCCTCCGTCATCCCACGCACTATTTGTGATAGGTTAGTCTCTACCAGGGTCTTCAAATTCTAGTCGTACATTTTGCATACCAAGTCAAAGCCTGGTATATCTTTCGGGCTGTTTCGGCAGTGCTTCGGTTCAATTTCAATTCGTAGAAAAAATTGAACAATAATCACTCAACAATATTATATAGTAATAGGCTGAACATTAACAGCATCACTGTACAGAGTACGAAACTCTCTATCGTTATGGGGCTACAAGAACATATGTCATTTAATGAAAATAAACTTTTGAAACAACCTTATAACATTATTATCATTTGAACTTCGATTATTTTTCCAAGACATTTCAGTTCATTTGGCAATATTGCGACGATAAATGTAATATCCATAATTGTGTAAGAACTTATTAAAAATATTGCTTGACGTTTGAAACTATACCTATCTAGTCAAAAATGTTTTTCAAATCTCGTTAGGTTTTTTGTCCATTTTTCTACGCGAGATTCACTCGTGAAATGGTTCATGAATATTTCTGACTGAATATTTTATTCACTTCAAATGATGATTTTGCAAAATTTGATCTGTCTACTATATTTACATTTTATGAGCCCTCATCTTCACGAATATTTAGACTATCTGATAAAGATAAGAGGTAGACTGAAAAACGAACAAATAAATCGAATATCATTCATCTCTGACAGTATACAGTGATCCTCAAAAAGTTCTATAGAACAAAAACCATTTTTTTCATTATTGGATTTTCACAAATCTGTACCTTTTGCATATCGGCAATGTTCAGACAATGAAAATAAATCCTTCAACAGGTCTTTATCCTCCAAGCTTGGTCTCTTTGAAGGTGATCAGTGTTTTTGAGTTTTGGGTGACCAAGGGGGGTCGAAACAGCGAATGTACTATCTTTGGGCTATGATTTCAACTATTTGCCCTGCACTAACGGCTACAGAGAAAGCAAGTCAAAGCTTAGCTTTGTAAAGGATCACCTTGAGGAGCATTGTCCATATTTGACATTTGTACATTATGGACACGATCTGTCCCATCGAACCATGGGAAAACTGAAGTAGACTTCCTCCCTGAACCCACTCACACGGGACAGTATCTGAACCACGAATCCAACCACCATCAATCGACAAAAAAAGGAATCATCAAGACTCGATTAGACAGTGCTTTCGGGCTCTGTAATACGAAAGAAGGTATCGAGAAGGAACTAGACATCATCAAAAATGATTTTCAACGGAATGGCTACTCCAAAGCGATGGGAGAAAAGAATTTGGCTAAAAGACAGCAGGAACCTCGCAAGGCAGAGATGCCGTCACAACCAGCACTTGTACTTTCCTACATCAGATGATTATCGGAGAGGATGAGAAGAATTGGTTCCAAGTACAACATCAGAACTTGCTTCAGATCCGGTAACACTATCCGTAGCAGCCTCACGAAAACCAGGCCACCAAACGCGGACTGCGATTCCAAGAATTGCATTTACCGGATACCCTGTGAGTGCGGAAAAT
>WOGN01005577.1:0-13088 GCA_015342105.1 Leptinotarsa texana
TATATTCCAAGAATATTCCATGAAAAGTTGGAATATATACGTTCGTTTTATGTTATAGAGGGAATATTCCATGTGTGGGAGTGTTTCAAGCTTTTGAGAAACAGTCTTTGCAACTCCAGCGACATAATTGTGCCAGGACATATTGTGTCCATTTTAACCCCCAACAAACTTATCGAAGCAGAAAGCGAAATTGTCTGACCTGACATTATTATATCTATTTCGGAAACATTTATCTTTTTGGATAAAACGGATGCCTGAGTTTTCGTGACATTAAACCTGATTACTTCCACTACGATTCAAAATAACCTCTAGATCCTCATGAGACATGCAACCTCCTGCTGCTGATGGAGATGTGCATCCGCAGCCGATGTCCTGGAATCCAAATGGAATGAGCAGACAAATGTACCGTCGTCAGCAAAGAAATATATTGGATTCTTGTTTTCTTGTCACTATTATGCAATAAAAAGAGGGTTGATGAAGACAATATTGATCTCCGGGGAACACCAGCGATGATGGCGTTATCCGACAAGCCATAACATCGATGTTAAGCTAGCAAATTTATTGCACTAAAATAATAATATAACACACATTCCACGCGAAGCTGTTGCCAACATTGATAACATGCAACTTCTGATTCATACGAACGATGTGCAAATTCGGACAACAAACTATTCTACATATTTGTGTTGCTGTGATTGGATATGAACGGAATATAATCTAACTGCAATAAAACCGGTGACAGAAATAGCTGAATATTATATTACATCAAAATGACCACACTGGCTATTTCAGCGCTGCACGCGATATTCGGCCAATTTATTCAGATAAATTGTTGTTCATTTCATGGCCCTCGTGCATAATGGTCATTACTGAATTTATTCGGTAATTACATCACTATACTGAAAATCAATTTTCAAAATCATTCCAGAATCCACAGAATCAGGTATCTACTTCCGATAATTCTGAATATATTTTCATCTAGATAACTCGGCGCGGCGATCTTCATACTACCTTTGAATTAACAATAAATAAAACAACTCTTGCCAGATCATTTCAATTCTAATCGGTAGATTTTGTACTTGTGATACATTGTTTGGAACCTTTGATGTAGTTATGAATATTACTGAAGTTTTATCCCAACACCAAACCGTTATATCAACACCTCGGCACGTGTTTCGATCACCAAGTGATCATCTTCAGGAGGAAATTTACTTTTTCTCTTGAAGACTATCTCTTGGTGATCGAAACATCTGTCAAAGTATTAAAAACGGTTCGGTGTTGGGATAAAACTCTAGTTCTATTCAGTAGATTTTGTGTCGGATATTGATATATACTGTATACATAGAAATTTTCACTATTTATAGCTATTGATTAACTGTTATAGAAAGTAAAGTGAGTCCTGTGAATTTGAACTCTCAAACAATAGAATAGTAGCCGAAACAAAACAAACCTCTACATTCCTTCATCATCTGCAGTGGATTAATTCGCAATATTCTACAGTCATATCACATTATGACTTCGTTGTGGATTCTTCAAATTGAGTTTTTCTGAGGTTTTAATGATCATTCTGTTATATTCATTTATTTATTCATTTATTTATATATACACGTGTTATGCAGAGGTAAACATTTCAGAATATTTGTACGTGGTGTTGACCGATGAAAAGGATTAACCACTCTAGAGGTTGGATTATGTACATTGAAATTAAGTTTTTGTTGAATATGTGGGTCAATAATTGAATTAATAATCAGTTTAAAAAAAATTGTACAGTGACAATTACGACGGCAACTCAAGCTATTCATAGCATGTCTAGCTAACAATGCATCATGGGGAAATCCAATTGGTGGATAGATATTGTCTGATTTATAGGAGAGAAACGACGTTGTACTGATTCAAATTTCTCTGTATACAACTGATGAGATGGATTCCAGATTATTGATGCATATTCTAATTTTGTGCTGACGAAAGCATAGTATAAGGTTTTCGATGTAGATGGATCCGCGAAATCTCTGGAGATATAATAATAATAATAATAATAATAATGTTTATTTATCAAAAAAATACAATATTGAATATATCAGTAGTGCTTGAGAGATGCATAAATAAACAATGGCATCACTGAAGAAACAATCGCAAGATTGCTCCTTGTGCGTGATATAGCCTCTAGAAAATTTTCTAAAAAATAACAAAAAAAAACATTCATGTAGCACATAATACAATATTTAAAATATGCAATATAGTGCAATAAATCCATACATTCTGTTTGCAGCAGACAAAATGACTTCAGTGGGTGGTACGAAGAAAAGTTTCGTGTTGAAGGTAGATCGGTGAATGTGTGAGGCCGTTGAAGTGGAATATCGTTAATTAAATATTGATATGAAAATGGGCGATTTTTCAGTATATGCGTCATTACATTTCCTTCACTCGCGTTTAAATGAAGATTATTGCAGAGGCAGAGACAAATCCAACAAATCAAAAATCATGAAATATGCTATAACCAACACGATTTTACGACTTTATTTAATATATAAGATAAAATTCGTCGATTCTTACTTATTAATTTCTTTTTGAATTCATTTTTCTTCAATTACAATATCAATAAAGCATATTGTCACTTCTGTCAAACTCATCTGTTACTCCGATCCCAAAAGATAATTTTAAGAAGGAAAATTTTCAGATTGAAAAAATCTCTAAAGATGTGTTGACAAAAATAATGAAATCAACTTTGTGATTTATTTGCCTACCTGAACGAATGAAAACATATACTTCATTCTATTTATGTATTTCAAATAGTCGTGATACATAAGGTCTTTCCTTGCGCGCTTCTTATCTTTAATTGCAAATAAAAAAAAGCTTATATAGAAAAATATGTGATATATATGATTTCCGTGTTAGGAATCACACGTTAAAAGGTAACACCTCGTTAATCCTTAGCTCGCACAAGTTTCAACTTCTGAGGGTTGCCGTTCGTAGGGGTGCGATGGCTGGTTAACGGAAAAACAGATTTTTTTTAAACAGATATTACTCATATTGAATTCGAACAAGTAGCTCAAGTTTGCAACCAAAAAACAATCAATAAAAGGTCATTCCAAAATAATCACCAACAGTGAAAATCTATCGATATCTTCGGTGATGGAAATCGATACGATCCTCTGCATGTGGTGCTATATAACTTTGTTGTACTTTGATGTTCCTTAAACCTCAATTTCAGAATAAATTGGGTTCGTTATGAGGAAACAAGTTTGCCAAAGAATTAAACTTTGGTGTTATCGACGAGAATGAAAAGTTACATCAGTTTTGAACTGTTGGCAAAACTTCAGCCGAAGGAGTAACAGATATTTTCTAGTTGAGATGAAATCTAAAGCAATTTTTTATTTCACTGGAAATAAATGTGAATGTTTTTGTGTATTCAGTGAATCCAACATTGGAACTCGATACCAGGAGCGCATATAAATTTATGGTGTGTTCATGTATATTTTTTGACAAAAATGGTTGAAATCACTCTTTAATGAACTTTACGTTTTTTGACAATGATCCGTTATAACACGTCAAAAGATCTCTGAGAAATTCTGGAGAGGTCATAAGTGTTCAACTTGGAATTCGAATCAGGTACCATTTTCATATATTCGAAAATTGATTGATTTAGTATCATATCAATTGAACTTTCTGGATCTTCACCTCTCTACAATAGGGATATAAAATCATCGCAAATATAAGGGATGTCACATAAAAATAAATTCATAATTTATATTATAAATGCCTATTGAGTTGACTGAATTGAATTAGGGAAAAGTACTAATTTTTGGAAAGTTGAAGATTTTCCTTTTCGAAAGTATTCTCTCGACTTGCTATTCAACGTGGTAATGCTGCTTCGAGACAGGCCGAGACATATGTATATTCATCAGTCTCCTATTACGGTTAATACGTAAGTGATTGATCCATTGAAGTTTATGAAGTCCACTGGATACTCGTTAGGATAACGAGAGGTCTTCGTGAGCAAAACAATACTCCCGACCGCTCTGGATTGAATGATTACATGCCACTATTATAATCTTCATGCGTTTAATCTGCATTATTCTGGTCATTATTACGCATTGCTCGAACACGAAACGGACTTGTTTAAGTTTGACGATAGTCTTGTCACTTAGTGTTCTGGCGATGTCTTGAATTTATCGGAGCCTCTGGAGACACACTACATTTTTGTTTTGTGAAAGAGAGGACATTGACAAGTTAGGATTTTCAGATGATGTGTTGCTGCAGGTTTTTTCGGGTTTTCCTGCAGCTGAAAAAGCAAATGCGCCACTGGAATCAATGAAGTCTTGTTGTTTCATTATTTCATGATTTGTATTACTTTCTTCTTCACTATTACAATATATTTTTGATAAAATACTTACTTCACTTCACCGAGGAAGGAGGACGCATCGTACTTGCCTATCACTTCAAGGTTCAACACAATACACCTAGAATTTCACAACGCTGCCTTGTTGATTTCAATCCATGCGTATCACCATTTTGTCCAGGTACTGCTGTAGTGGCATTTTATTTACCGTGTATCTACGATTACTCTATTGTATAGGTCAGAATATGTATCACAAATAGTAATACTTAACTATATCAATCTAATATATCTATAATCTATCTTCTGTAATCAATCTAAATATATCAATGCAATCTGAAAGTACAAAAATATGTGAAAGGTCATTTACCAGAATTTTTCAGATCCAATTTTCATCAAGAATGGTGAATTAATTGAATCATATTCGTCTATTCATCTGAATAAAGAGGGCCTTTTAAATTGTTGTAACAGATTTCATCATCGGGAAAGGGAAGTTTTGGCTTTCTACTTCTCAATCTTCATACAATCTACCAAAGAAAGAAAGAAAACAAATAATACCAAAATGAAATATTTTCAAAGATGTGTAGATCAAGTGAAACAAGAAGCACTCTCGAAACAACTACATTGAATTATATGAAAAAAAAAATAGTTCCGAACCAACTTCTTTCATATAAACATTCTATTCAGTTTCTATTCCAAATATTCAATATGGACTTGAATCAGATATCATTCATAGTATTGATACACAATATACTTTACTGTCTTCAATGGCGGACATCGACGTTACGAAATAAGACATTTATTTTATTGCCTCTTCAGCACCAAACTGGATAACACTACAAGATAAAGCACTGAATTCACTGATGAAATCACGACCTCATGTCACGAATGAATTGAATCTACTCATGTCATGGATGTCAGTACCTAATGATATCCATTTGTTTATTTGATTCAATCCAAACCATAGGACTCATATGTGATATCGTTCATGACCGTTTTGAGTACAATCTTCGTTAGTATTAATTCTGAGATGAACGATTTATATCGTTTTCCGTGATTGTCAAGAGTTATAATCAATGATAACTTAATCAGGGATAACATTTTAAAGCATTTCATTTCAACGATATTTCCAATTATTGGAAAACTTTGGAAAGCGAGAATGAAGAGTACCAAATATCATTTAACGTTGGAAATTTGCAGTTAACGTATACGGATAAAATATCGACTACTACTGATTGAGGAATATTGTAAAAGAACATTGTTGATCAAGCTCAAAACCAAATAATAGTTATAATCTGACTACTACAGATTTGGATAAGTATGGCATAATATAAATAACAGATCTAATTCAATAGATCAACTATAAAAAAGCTCACTATCAAACTGCAGCCGCCTAATTAAAACAGATTCATCGAATAAAACATATAAAATAATTCTTATCATACTCAACACAAAAAGCACACCTGAGTTTCAAATTAGAGTGATGATTGAAACTATTTCAAAAAACTTTTCGGTAAGAATAAAAGTTGAATTGTTTACATTATTCTTTCCATTCGATCATAAGTTACATATTTCATAATGTATGCTTCTAATAAAACAAACATTTCTCAATTTTTCAGTCTCCTTTTGGAGCATTTATTAGCAAACTACTTCGCTCAGTTTTTCGTTGAGAATATTCAGGCACTTTCCTAAAAAGATCCAGATCAATAGGATTGACTTTGTACGTGACTCTTCATAACATTACTGTATTTGGCGCAAACCGGTTAACCCCAATTTCGAAAAAAATTGAGTTTGTTCGAAAAAAAATGAGTTTGATACTGAAATATGTGACTTCAGTGTCACTGAGACATATAAATAATGATAGAAATTTCAAATTGCCGAAACTAATTGAAATTAGAATTCGTTCAACTATTTCATTATTTAAAATTGTGAATAAGATTCAACGAATCTAAATTTTCTTTCAATTATTTATTCACGTAGTTCTGTTCGGACCAAAGTTGGCTTGAATGGGTTTGGGTTCATTATTCAATGTAGGTACTCGTAATTTGTTTGAAGCAGGTAAGTTCAATCGTTTTCATTGCAAAGAAAACTCAAATTCGAATTCAAATATTCTATTTGTTAGGTACTGTTTTCCATTTCTTCCAAGCTCACGGAATTACAACAATATCGTTTACTGTATTTGTTTGTAGAGACCTTTGGATGTTTGTCATGTTCTTTTGGAAACAATTTGGTTTGTCTATGAAATGTTTCTGCGAACCAGTCGAATAAAATATGATGTCTTTGTTGCTCCTCTAAGCCTTTGTTGAATAACCTACATCTGAATTATTCTAGATTGGCTCTATTTTGTTCTGGAGTCTTCCGAGTGGCAAGTGTCCAGTAAGTAGCATTCTTATTATTCTTCTCAGCCAATCATTGCTTTGTTGAAGTAGTTCTTCAGGTTCTATTTCAAGAGTGATCCTTCATGAATGTTTCTCTATTTATATTCCAGGGTATATTTTCTTTGAACTGTATATATTTCTTGTAGACCCACTTCCAAATCTGATTATGAATCAATGATTTTGGTACACCCACTCGTGGTTCAGGGCCTGTATATAACAGATGATCGAAGTCTTGTACACTTATGAGTTTGAATATAACTGGAGTTTTTTGCCAACACCAAATCATTATTTCTACAGCTCAACATGTGTTTCGATCACCAAGTGATCATTTTCAAGAGGAAGATGAAATAGTTTTATCTTTCTCTAGAAGATGATCACTTGGTGATCGAAACACGTGACGAGGTGTAAAAATAACGATTTGGTGTTGGGAAATAAACTCCAGTAATATTCATTACTACACCAAAGGTTCCAAACAGTACGTCATAAGTACTTTGTTCATTGCTTGTGACACGTGAGTATCCAGGCACACGATGAGAAGTCGATCTCTTCCTCAGTTCTTCATGAAATTCCTAAAGCCGTTTCCATGTCACTTTTTGGTTCATCGATGTCCCAAGTGCAGCCGGGCTATCGGTGAGAATAATGATCGGCCCCTTTTACTAACACCTCGAATTGATGTATGCATGTTTGAAAACAATTCAGCCTAAAATACTATACACCGAGCTGGTAACTGGTAACCACATAGTAAATTCCAGAGCATGTCATTCTATAGCAGGGATGACTTCAACCTCTAAGTTGCTATCAAACATATTTTCTGGTGTTATATGGCCCGAAAACATGTTTGGTGTTCCTTTCTCGACATATTAAAAATTTATGTTTTACCCGAACTGATGTAATTTGGTAAATTGGGTATCTCTGGCAAACAGACTTCATTGAAGCTGTAGGTGTGCTTTTCATCACTTCCGTTGATCCCCAATATGCAATAGCGGTTGTTACTTTCACCTTTGACCACCATATCGTAGATGCATATAGTAGCATACGTTCAACCTACATTATATGGGGTCAATACATCATATCTGATTTCAGTCTCTATGTTTTTTTTGGTGCACTTGGTTGGAATCAGTTCCATTTGTTTTTTTTTATTCTTTATCGATATACGTTTTAGCTCAGTCTATTATTGCTTCTAGATATTCAATCTGCTGCTACAGATGTATCTATTAACCTGAGAGTGGAAGAGGCCTCAAGCCCTTGGTGAATACTTCAATGATATACATTTGGATGGGTTTATGTTACGCACTTCTTCATCAAACTCAAAATTGTTCGGGAACATAGGCCAATAATAATTGATTACTCAATAAATAGTGTTTTTATCAAGAGATATCTGAACTTTCAAAAATTTTTGACTCGGACAATGGAATCACTCAGTCACTTTGTGAAAAACTGATCTAGTTTCCTCAGCACAGACAGTTTCAAAATACTATAACGTATATTCATTAAAAGCAAACTGGAATATGCATCACTTATTTGGTCACCACTTCACTAAAATGCAATTCACTGCATAAAGTATCTTGATAGGTAGAATGGAATCTCTGGCATGAAATGAATTCATTGAAACCTCTTTTTCAACAACAGAATGAATATTGTATCTTTTATCGTGCGTTTCGTTTCATCAGGAGATGTCGTTCATCAAATTATTCAAAGAACTAATCCGGAAATTCCGGAAAGTCAATAATGAGAGTTCTTTAAACTCTAGTTGTAATTTAGACATGCACTTGGCAATATGATAAGAAAATGATCCTCTGTAGAATTCTGTGTAAAACATTGGAGAAATAAGCAAACTTTTTTATCGAATGGTAATATTATATACATAAGAGTGGAATGCTATCTCATTGTCTTGGTATTTTGAAACTTTGTAAAAGAAGCAAGCGGAATGAAGGAACTTAACAAACAAACTGGCTCATATTGAGCCAGTTGTTAGTTTACATTACCTATGAAATCCTGTCGTACGTATCAAATCCTATTGATTCTATGGATCAACCTCAAGCAAACTATTTTGGAGCTTTCGAATTCGTTCAAAGTCAGTGGAATTTATAAAAGAAGCGTATAGAACATCACGGTAATTAATCCTAAATAAAAGAGTCACATAGTGAACTATTTTTATTAATCAGTTTGAAATTGCAGTATGCTTCTTGTAAACTTGTGCTGATAAGAGAAAAGAATCTCATATCTCGGTACATTTACAAACCCAGATTCTTAACTTTATTAGAAAGTGTTTTAGCACCCCTTTCAATTTAAATGCTACCAAAGTTGTTTGTGATGAATTTTTTCCATGCACTGTTTCTTCCAAAAATGATTCCAATAGTTTCAGTGTCAGTTTTAGGCAATGATCCATAGAAAAATACTCAAGATTATACAGATCGAAATTCAAATCACTGATAGCCTTGAGAATACTCTTCAGCATAATAGTAGTATGTGCATGATAGGAAGGACTCAGGAAAATTGCAAGTATATAGACTGAAGAGTACGGGCCCCAATATTGACCCTAGCGGTACTGTTTTATCAATTTTCAAAAATTCAGATACAAAAAATATGGAACGTTAGGAAAATTCTGGAACTCATTGAAAGTATAGTTGAGAATAGTTCACAAGAGTTAATAAAGATCTTCACTTTCAACAATTTGTGTCATAACTTAACTGAAATTCATTCGTATAGTAGCGCTCTCAAATTCACAATGTTGGAATAGTGATTTCATTCAGTCCAAAAGACTATAAACGAAACCTTTTTCCGAGTGAGAAATATAACCAACCAAACCTTTTATAATGGTCTGTTGTGATCGAGATGCGAGGGCCGATCGTACATAAAAAACGGGTTCGTAGGCGGGTTTTAACAGTTTTCGATCATAAAAAGTAGGAGAAACGTCACTTCTCATATCATCCGATATTGCCTACAAAAATACTTCAGAGATATCCGAATATAACTTGACTACTATATGGATACGGTTGGATTTATTGATTTGTTCAGTGACTGTTCGTCATTATTGAACTGAGTTATTTTGAATCCTATGAAAAAAATATTATGTTTAAAAAATATGCAAACTTCGAACTTGAGAAAAACCCTTTTCCTTGTAGCAATCAAAAATATTGTAGAAAATATCGAGTACAAATCAAAGTGGAGCTCTACGTTGATGATATTGTGATGTGTATTTGTAGTGTGGAAACAGGACTATTTACATAACCAACCTAATGTATATCAAATGTATCAACCAACTTCTTCAGAATACCCAACATTGAAGTTCGAAGGTGTACAACTGGAATTGTCAGAAAAGGATCGATATTATGAAAACGTCACCCTGATAAAAAATGTAAAGGTCCCTCAGGGAACAAAATGACTATGGTTCAATTTCATTTGTCACTGCAAGATGGAATTTAAAATGCTGTCATTAGATATTCCATTGGAGTTTCCCGATAGAATCCCGTAGAGTTTTGGGAGTCGCTTTGCTATCAGTGATATCAGAAATCATGACTTGAAAGGCTTTAACATCTTGAGCAATCAACAGGTGACCTTGTAACGTATGTGACCCATTATTAGAATAACGCATTCGAGAAACATGAAGGGTCAAGAGCTGTTGGGCTCGATACTTCTGGAGCTTTTGACCGTATGAGGCATGAGGATTTGCTGGCCAAACTTTGATGTTATGGCTTATAGGATCATTTTTGTGTATGACTCTACAATTTCTTGAAAGAACGTTTCCTGCAAGTAGTCGTCGATGTATATCTCTCGAATACTTTTACCATCAACGCTGGTGCCCCCCAGGGATCCATATTGTCTTCAACCCTCTATTTAATTGCATTTCAACGTCTTATTGGGAAAAACAAGAATCCAATATATTGCTTTGCTGACGACAGCATACTTGTCTCATCATTTGATTTGGATTCCAGGACATCGACTCCAATTTTAATGCCACGAAAACCCAGGTATCGATTTTCTCCAAAAATATAAATGTCGCCAAACCGATTTCGCTTTCTGCTTCGATGAGTTTCTTGGGCATTAAAATGCCCTGAAATTGTAAAATGCTCACTGAAATTGTAAAGGCTGCTTAACCCAAATATTGAGCCCCTTTAAGTATCAAGATAAGATGAAAGGTTATTTTATCATAGCTGCGATTTGAACACAGGAGACTAACACACGACACGTGAATGTGAAAGTGTATCATATTTGACACAGACCCCATCATTTCAATTGAAAGGACGTACTTCAGATTTATCAAGTGGCATCAGATCAAGCCTATATCCAAAAAATATAAATCAGCTGATACCTTTCTTAATTATCACAAATATGTATAACAATGTGTAGTTAGTATATCTTCGGTTAGAGTTCCTAAAATTTTGATATATCGGAGCGAATCCAAATCCATAGAACTTTTTTCCAGAATCAAAAGAAAAATCAAAGAATACCAATTATCAATCAAGAGCACTTATTATCTTACGAAGCTCAAATTATATATCTCATATCAATATATACTCGTACAGGGTGGCTCATTGAAAATGTAGCACAGAGTGGAAAAGAACTTTTCGACCAAGTCTAAAAACACAGACAGAAAGGGTTTGGCTTCCTAATTCACTATCTTCATACCAAAAATTTGGGAGTTTTGTAATGAAAGGAAGGAAGCAATCAATTTAAAAAATTCGAGTCTATTCAGAGCGATTCAAATCCAATGTGAATCACTACTTTCGCATAAGTATCGCTCTTAAAGAGATTTAAGGATTTTCTTGTAGTGCTTGCGTTTTGTTTAAAAAAAAAGTCCATCACATAATGAGAAAAATGCTAAAAAATAATCATTTTGGATTCTTTAGCATTGGTAAAGACCGTTAATAATAATTTTTATTTTCATTTGCACACAGTGATCCGTTACACCTCCATTATATATGTACAACTACAAAGAAAATTGTTTCCATTCAATGTGTGCGGACTTAATCATTTGAAACACTAACCAAATATGCAACATTGAACTTCCTCCATAGATATTATGAATCTGAATTCCATTGAAAAGCTTGAAGCTGAAGTACTATATAAAAAGCAGAATTTTCAGTGCTTCAAACCCAAGGAAAATTGCTTCTTTTGTTTGACTCCCTCAAAAAGGGTCAACGGCTACATAAATTTCCACAAGAACCCTCAATCTGAAACAGACGTTCGCCCGTTATGCACGAACCAGCTTCTTGCTATTTTTAGAGAAGAACAATATATAACGGATTAAACAATAGTGGCGATGCAAAAAAGGAGGGTGAAAATGACTACTGAGCTGTCTGTTTTTTATTATTTTCAGGCGTTCACGAACGTAAAAAAGCGACCTACGTTCGAAAGCTCTTCGGTTGCAAGTGGGTAATTATTTCTGAAGTACGAACGTGTCGATAAAGTCCCTTCGAACTTGAAAATACGAATATACCAATGGAACAAGTGACAAAATAGTTTCATCGATTTTAATGATCAATATGCATCATATATTTGTCAAATAGAATAAATTCGATACAAATAAACTGAGGCGCGTTAAAAAAAGTTTAAGTTTTTTCAGAAGAAACTTACTAATACATCGTGTGTAATGTAATATTGACCAATATCAACTTATTTTAATCGACCTTTCTCGAGTACCTTTACCTTCCACTATTTGAAAAAAAGTTATATGATATTGAAGAACTTCATACAGGTGTGGAGGAGTAAGATTTTCAGTAAACTTCGATAAGCTAATGTGAAAATTCGAAGTATTTTTCTCAAAGAAAAATTTTCTTTATTCTATATCCAATGCGGCACCCTGAGTATTATTCAATTTTTGGATTCTCCAGAATATTCAAAACATATTTCATGGACAATATTTCATACTTTGTGCATGATCGTGAAGTTCAAAGTTGAATTTATTAGAAAACGAAACATGTTCTTATTGGATCACATTTTTATACAATATTAACATCATTCGTTTCCCCATTAAATTCGCCTTTCTTGAGCTCCTGCGTTAGTATCATTTCATAGGAACGTATTTTATCCTCTTTCAATGTTCCAATAATCGATAAATGGCCAACATTGAACATTGAGGATGCTTCTCGACTAATATGTGGGTTTTTCTCAATACCCAGCATAATATTCAATTTGGTATCATTACCGATTGAATTGAAAGTTTTTTTTATTATCTGACACACGTTCACGAAATTGTTTTTCTATCTATATTTCTATCCCTTGAAATATAGACGACAAATCTGTTAGAAACGTTTGGAATTTTGCTTATCACTACAGAACGACTGCGTCAGTTACAGACATTTTTCAAAGATGTTTTCATTCAGTCGTAGAACTAGTTTCACAAAATACTCGTTATTGAACCACTGAATATC
>WOGN01005578.1:0-13087 GCA_015342105.1 Leptinotarsa texana
GAATATTTTAATTTTTAATTTCCATCTCGTGTTAATAGTTGTTACTTGTATTTTATTTCGTTGTAATTTCAGTTTCTTTGCTTATTATTTTTCCAGGTAATTTTTTTTAATTTTTTGATCTTTTTGTAATTTTTTACAAATTCTTTCAGGGATTTGAAATCAATTTATATCATTAGACAATAGAAGTTTAAACTAATAAAATGTACTGAAAAGGGTTATAATGTTCATTGCATAAGTGAAATATATGTTTCTATCTATCTATCCAAATTGGGTGGAATAGATAAATAAAATTGATGAAACTAAATTTGAAAATAGAAAATGAACTAGAGGATGAATAGAATTAGGGACAATGACTTTCTGATAATATAGAGCGAGATACGAAAAGAGTTGTCATGATCTCCGTTGCTGGCATCCAATTATTGAAAGGCCTACAATCAATTGGGTACACCTCACTGTGAACGACATAATGGATTTTGTTGATCCCCACACTGGCCCCAAGTTAGTTCCCCAGCCAAAAAAAAACAGTTTCTTTGGAGCCGGTTCCCCAGTCGAAACAGTTAACTGCACACTGGTTCGACTGTATTTTTTTGTTTCAGGCATTCAATGATGTATCCAAAGTTTTATCTACAGTAATTAATCTGTTTCAAAACTTGGATTTATTGTGTCTAAGCGGCGTCAACAGAGCGTTGGAAATGTTTATTCGAACACATTTTCCATCTAACGTGAGCAAACGCGGCACCCAACGCACGGACTGGTTTCTCACGCCTCAATGTTGATTTATTATGTGATAAACACGTTTTTTGACATAATCATAAACTCTGCTATCTCTTTCACTTCAACTAGGCGGCCGTCTAGCATCATTTGGTGAACTTTGGCGATGTATTCGTTGGCAGTTGCAGTTTATTGACGTTTCGAACGTCCATTGTCTCCCAAGCTCTTACGGACACCTTTAAATTAAGCTTCCCAAAATTTTACTATGGTAAATGATGGTGCAGAGTCCCCATACACAGAAAAGAATTCATCTTTGATTCACGAAGGCGTATCGCCTTCCAAAAATTGATATTTAATGACAGCTCGATACCTGAATTTGTCTATTTTCATAAAAACACTCACATCAACTGACTCAAACGACTGCGCGTCCAAAATAGCAGCAACTTTATTGAGTAACTGTCAATAGATGAATAACGAAATTCACTAGTTTTTATTTACGGTTGCTGTTATCTTCAAGTTAAAGTCGAAAACTTTAAACATAATAACGGAAAAAACAGTACATACCTGTGCTATATGAATTTTAATTTTGAGAGAAATTTTGAACATGAGAATGACATTTTTTACATTTTTTAATGTCGTTTATCATGGTGATTTATATTGTTTAAATATTACAGGATCAATTCAGGTTTTTTTTTCTTGGTAAAAATGAATAAATTTTGTTGAGGTTGTTAATGTGTCTTTTTGTTGATATTGTTTCCTTTAATTTAAATTTCAGATATCTCCAGAAATTGCATTTTATTTGAATCTGGTTCGAAATGGAGAATTTTAGTGTTAGTATAATCGACTGAATGATCATTATCGAAAACGTGTTGTGTTAGAGCCCAAGAATTTTGTTTTAAATTTTTACAATTACTTCTATGAAGAGCTATGCGGGTTTTTAAATTGTTTTTTGTTTGTCCCATATATATCTCAACACAATTGTTGCAGCGGTTTTCATAAACTACATGTGACTTTTAGAATAACGGATCTTCATCTTTCAATTTTGAATGTAATTTAATTAAAGATTTAACTTTTTTTTGTGAAATTTTCATGTTATGTTCTTGTTTAAATACGTTTATGATTTAATGAATAACGCAGGGAGATAAGGAATGGAAGAATAAATTTCAGAAGAAGATTAAAACAAAGTTTTAATTCAAGTTCAAGATTTCTCTCAAAATTGAAATTCATAAAGTAATAATCCTCACATACCACAAGTATGTTACTGTTTTTTCCGTTATAATAATAATGTGTGACACTTTTCTACATGATGAAAAGTATTAATTAACTTTGTCTTTCTCATTGCAACGTCTGACTTTTTACTATAACCTCAAGTTAGTAAGTACATTTTTTATCTATTTGTTTTACAATTTTGCTGCAATGTTTTCAATTTCTTGTAGATGTCTTAATGAAGGGAATGAACATTTTCGAAATCTCGACCATATAACAAAGAGTATTCTTTAAACAACAGCCCAGTACTTTTCGACTGCATCCCCAACAATATTCCGTATTTCTCTTTAACTAGTCAGTCAAGACTACGCTACGCTTCGCTAGGTGGCAATACACAGTCCGTAGAGACAGTGTGGAAAGAAATTCGATACCATCACCAAGTTATTCTTAAACATTTCTATGATGAAATGAAAGTTAAAAATCAGAAAGCCTGTAGTAATTCCAGAGATACACCTCTTGGAACTATATTATTCAAACCGATCGCCGATTTCTGCACGACCAGCCAATGTTTTATACCATTGTTTATAGAGTTACTTCCTTCTAATTTAAACTGCAATTATAGAGCAACTACCTATCATTAGGTAAGACATGACATGCCGAGCCCCATATTTGGAGAGCGTGTACAAGTTGGCTATGTAAAAAAGTGCTGACCTGAAAGATCAATCATTATCATGACTGGAATAAGTACGGCATGCAACGAAAACGGCACCGTTTTGTATTCGAATTCTTGGTCGATGTTGGTACACGAAGTGATCGGGTGACTTGGGATGGTTTAGATTTAAAAGGAGAAGTTGGTTCGACTGAGTTTTTTTATACAACTTAATCACTTATTCATATAGCAAATTAACAAATAATGCATTTATGAATGTGTGTCAAAATTCTGTTTTTGTTCCTATAATTTGTATCGATTTTGAACTACTTTCACTGATTGAAAAATTAATTTCAATATACCAACACAAATCTACTGATGAACTGAAAAATTCTGATATTATTTGTATAGTGCCCCAAAAAGTGAGATGAGTTGTTGATATTTTTCGAGATTACGAACCCGAATAATGTATTCGTTTGTCACAAATTTTCTATTCGTGTTATTGAATTACATGAGATAGCTCACCAAAACCTTCCAGGAAATCAATTATCTTCTGAATGTGAATTTAATTGTCCATGAATCAATTCACAGTCATATAAAACCTGAGAAAGCCCCTGTTTCTGCTTTGTCTTCAACTAAAGTCACTGTCAACTCTAAATAGTGCATTCCATTTAAAACGAGCCACAATGAATAACATTTGGAAGAATTACTTACAGGAAAAACAAAAAAACACGTCGATAGTATACAGGGGGACACATTTTAACATATTCTCATTTGATGTTACTTCCCCTATCGCACCCCCAGAGCACGTCACCAATTTTTTCTAAATAGATAACCCTATATTGTTTCGCATTATCATTTGATCCATGATTAGCAAATTTCAATAAAGTATAAAACATATTGTCTGAAGCTTATGTTTCGGGAGCTACAAATTATTTGAGTTGAAAATGAGCCATCCTGAATAACTTTCGAAACAATTATTTGCAGGTAAAATAAAAAAACCGATAGACAATTATATAGGAGATCACATTTTGAAATATTCGTTCTAGAGACAAATATGGAAGCAGTAACTCAGAATAAGAGATTTTTTATTAATTCCTGAATCAAAATCTGGTGACTGGACAATGAGGGGAAAAAAATTTTTTATAGTAAATGTTCAAAAATGTTCCCACCAACTTTCATACGATGTTACAAACGAGCTTTCATTGGTTGAAAATTTCGGGAGTTATTTCTTTTCAATGCCTCACGGTATTCTCTCTCAAATCTGTCAATGTTGTTGATTCTATTTCATACATTTTGAACTTCATATGACCCCATAGAAAGAAATCTACAGGAGTGAGATCCGGAGACGTTGGTGGCTATTCTGTAGGACCTCTTCTGCCAACCCAGCTGCATAATGAGGAGGTGCACCATCCTGTTGAGAAACTATTTCGTTTTAGAATAAATTTATATACCCCACAATTTCCCTATAGATGCACGGTATCAGCATATCAAAATATTTATCACTAGTGAAATTATCATCGATAAAAAAAATCCTATGATATGGTTACCTGAAATTCCTGCCCACACATTCAGATTTTGAGGTCGTTGGGTATGAACTTGATGGTATAAATGATGTTTCGTATCACTCCAATATCGACAATTTTGCTGATTCACCTCTCCATTCAAACTGAACGTATATTCATCCGAAAAACAAATTTCATACAATAAATTCTGATACAAGTTGATCCGTTCAGTGAGACTTTCACAAAACTTGATACGTCTTATCGAAATCATCTTCGTTCAATTCAATTATATGAGTGAAATTTGTACTAATGAAGGATCCTGAAGATTGCGAATTTTCCATTACTCCAACGTGCCCTAAAACTGCAGTACAAATATCTCCAATAGTTTTCTGCAACAATGTACCCGGTGTCATGGAAATGTTCATCATAACATGTGAACCAGAAAAATGGAGACTTTTTATCGATTCATCAAAAAGGTGTATTTCTTCACAATGGAAACCAATATGCTTCTGTGCCTTTTGGACTATCAGCCTATTGAAAAGAATGCTACGAAAATCTTGAATTTGTTTTTTAATAAGCTCAGCTAGTCTGATCATAAGTGGACCATCTGTGGATACTTGAAAGTTATTTCAATGTTACTAAGTCAAAAAAGTGGTAACACTAAGTTTCCATGTTTCCTATGTGAATGGGATAGCCGTGACAGAAAACAACACTATGTCAAGCTAGTGTGGCCAATAAGAAAGGATCTTATTCCTGAAGTTGAAAATGTTGAAAAAGAAAGTCCAGTGGATCCTAAAAAAATCTTGCTTCCAGCACTCCATATCAAATTGGGGCTAGTGAAAGCATCAGACAAAGAAGGAGATTGTTTCAAGTATCTTTCTGAAAAGTTTCCTGGTCTATCCGATGCTAAACTAAAAGATGGAGTCTTCTTTGGGCCTGACATAAGAAAAAATGCCTGAAATTCATTTGAACATGTTATAACAGGTTTTTTCAGAAACAAAAAAGACCCAAACTACAGAACTTTGGTTGTTGAATAAATACAAAACTACGAAATGTTGGGCTGCAACATGAGTGTCAAAGTCAATTTCCTTCACTCACATCTGGATTACTTTCCAGAAAATCTAGGGGCTGCTAGTGAGAAATAAGGAGAACGGTTCCATTAAGACAAAGTGAATGAAACGCAGATACCAAGGTCGGTAAAATGTTAACATGATGGCAGACTACTGTTGGATGTTGAAAAGGGAAAATTCACAAAAGAAAACGTTTTTACAAAGACTTATAATCACTTTGCAAACACTTCTGTATCACTATTATGCTTAGCTTAGCTATGTAGCATTTTTTTGCTTTTAGTTCATTTTAAAATAATAAAAATAAGTCCACAATTCTTCGTTTTTCTTTTACAATTATTTCATACTTATTTTGTAGGCTAACGTTACGTGATAGATAAAAACAAATGACATTTTTGAAATCAGCGCAAAAAATTACATAAAAATCAATTAACGAAATCAAAACAATTTTTTAAAAAGTTTTTTTGCAGACCTTTGTAATGCAAAACAATTGATCCATTGAAAAAGATGGTGATATGCTCTAGGGACGGAAAGTTAGATCGAATGTGCATATGTCAAAATGTGTCCCGTCAACACCTCAACAATAGTATTGTTGAGGTGTTTTTTATCTTCCCTGAAAATCATTGTACCAAAAGTTATTCGGGGTGGCTCGTTTTAAATGAAATGCACTGTATATTATATTCCCTAAATGACCACTTCTTACGTTTCATTCTTGGCCCAAAATTATTTAACGACAACATATAAGATGAGAAGTGGCAAAAAATTAAAATTTGGAAACAAAAATGAACAGCATCAATGTACAGAGTAAAAAATTATCTATCGATCAGTATATACCACGACACAGTAGAATAAATATCCATCGAGATATGGAGCTACAAAAATCTTTCGACATCAAAACGGACAAAACATTTCTATCTGTTTAAAATCTGTTTTTTCGTTGATCAGCTGTCGCCCCCATACGAATGACAACTCTCAGAAGTTGCAAAACTTGTGCGAACTAAGGACTAGCGAGGTCTTCCCTTTCAACGTGTGATTCCTAACACGGTTGCAGAATCATCCCAGCTTCAACCAGATCAATTATCTCGAGAAAAATATCTGGTCGAGGCGGGAATCGAACCCACGGCCTTTAGATCGTAAGTCAAGCGCAATACCACCGCGGCCAATTCCACAATATTTGATATTCAGAGTAACTAAAATACAAATAGAATTGTGCTGGGAAATTTGATTGTGGAATTGAAGGATTTGATAATTTTCAATTGATCACGCTGTCTTTGAGAGCAAGACAGAAATCGAAATACATACATACGTTCTTCGACTTCACTTTGTTAGCGTGAAGATGCAACCTCAGTTACCTAAGTATAGATGTGTGGATAGAATACCAAGAAACGTTCTGCATTCTAATTATACCGTAACAAGATTTTTGTCTCAGTAGGGAATTTTCTTTACTCGCGTAGCAACTTAGGCCTTCGATTGGTTGACAACACTGCTCCTGTACACCTTCAGTAAACCCACTCAATAACTCAAATATTGACAAAACCCGAACAAATGTATACTCAGACAGTGCCACAAGTACAAGTCGAGCTCCTTCTCTTAATGCGTACACAAGTACTCCATCGAGCAAATACCGGTAGCAGTAAAGGCATTATATCTGGCGTTGAATAGAGCATAATGAGTGATTGAAATTAGTACCCCGGGCAGTACCATGACCTAGTAAGCTCCTGCTGGCGTTTCCTGGTCGAGATGGGGATAATGGTCTGCAGAGATGAGAGTTTCTCTCTCACCTCTTCAATCGAGATATGACACCCAACGATTTGCAATAAAAGTTGATTGGAAGTAACGAGCGGTAGTACCGTGATAAATTATTGAGGAATTGAAAAAATTAATTGACGATTTTATCACACCATCAAAGTAACGCTTTGACCCCAAGATTGCCGGGAATGATCGATCATGTTTTTTGTCAGGAGATTATACAGTTAATCAGTTTTTTGACGTCTTGTATCTTTACTGTTAGATTAATGATTATTTCCGTTCAGATTTCAAATTCTATTCGAGTGGTGATAAATATATGTTGTGTACTGCTAGCTATGATTGTAACAAAGTGGAAGTTCGCATTACTCCTGATTTCTTTTACGTTTGTCAATTTTTTCATTTGATTCTCACAAATATCAACTGTCAAAATCGAAATTAGCGAAATCCAATTCCGAAATGGTAATCATAGTCATAGTGCAGTATCGCACCATCACCAGTATATTTCAGTATCGTAGTATCACCACTGAAATTCTATTCGAGTGGTGATAAATATATGAATCTATAATTGTAATAAATATAGTTTGAAGAACTAAAGAACAAAAAAAAGTTGTTTGTTTTTTAATAAGCTTAAAACAATATCGAACAAAAAATACTAGTACTATTGTGAAAAAAGCGACGGGCCCTTGATATACAAAAATATGGCACAAAGCGCCCACGCCCATAAAGCGCCTACTACGGATAGTGTTGCCGGATCTGTCTATTTTTCGGACAAGGAAAGATCATCGCTATCACCGCACCACAGTAAGCCTCCTCACTTGTATGGACTACCCAAAATTCATAAAAAGGACGTTTCGCTTAGACAGATTATCAGCCCCTCGGCTACTCAGAACTAGTCTAGATTTCAACTTGCCATAACACAACCATTGCAAGGAAAAACATCATCTTTTGTGAAGAATTCAAGACATTTTGTCGAACTACAAGGGCAATTGAAGTCACACAGGAAGATCGACTAACACGAAGATCAACTAATTAGTTTCGACGTGAAGAGGTCTTAGCCAACATATATATGGAGTGGTTTGAAACTCTGGCCAAAGAAGAAGCCCACAAAAAATATCGACTCTGGTTGAGATATGTTGACGACACCTTCATAATATGAAATCATGGGAATACTGAACTAGACGCCTTCCTGAAACACATCAACAGCGTGAATCCTCCCATCACCTTCACAATGCAGAAGGAAATCCACAATGAATTGCCATTCTTAGACGTTTTGGTGAAGAGAACCGACACTAAGTAGGAAACATCTGGATACCAAAGACCTACTCACACGGGACAGTATCTGAATCACGAATCCAACCACCATCAATCAACTGAAAGAGGAATCATCAAGTCTCCATTAGACCCTACTTTCAAGCTCTGTTACATGAAAAAAGGTCTTGAGAAGGGATTAGACATTATCAAAAATGATCTTCAACGGAATGGTTACTCCAAAGCGATGGTAAAAAAGATTTTGGATGAAAGATAGCAGGAACCTAGCAAGGAAGAGAAGCCGTCACAACCAGTGACATCACAGGATTATCGGAGAGGATAAGCAGAATTGGTTCCAAGTACAACATTAGAACCTGCTTCAGATCTGGTATCACTATTCGTAGCAGCCTCACAAAAACCAGGCCACCAAACGCGGACTGCGATTCCAAGAATTGCATTTACCGAATACCCTGTGAGTGCAGAAAATCCTATATTGGTGATACTAAGAGGCCATTGAATGTTCGCATTGCCGAGCACAAAAAACACACACAGAGAGGGGAAACCAGCAAATCAGGAATATCAGATCATGTTTGGACCCATCAACACAACATCGAGTGGTCCCAAGCTGAGATCTTATACAGAGAAGAATATTGATTTCGGAGAAAATTCAAGGAAGCCGCATATATGTTGTCCAACAACATATTCAGCCAAACCAACGTAGAAATACGCAACATATGGGAGCGGAAAAAAGAATAATAGTCATCTCTCGGAGA
Organism: Leptinotarsa texana; assembly: GCA_015342105.1. NCBI lineage: Eukaryota > Metazoa > Arthropoda > Insecta > Coleoptera > Chrysomelidae > Leptinotarsa > Leptinotarsa texana. The sequence goes on from WOGN01005578.1 coordinate 8,909, forward strand.
AATCACTCAAGTTATCAACCGAAGACGATGGTGGATACTAACAATCGAAACATCGTGAACTAACTTGGCTTGAAATCTCTCAACTTTTTTATTTTTATCTTTATTTTCATTATGTATTTCTTTATTTTTTATTTTTCTTCAATTGTTCTATTTTTACTTGTATTTTATTGCACTATCATTTCATTTTCGGTTTTTTTGCTTAATATAATTGTTATTTACAAATATTTATCTATAATTTTTTTAGTTGTTTCAGGGATTTCAAATCATTTTATATAATAGACAATTGAAGTCCAAACTAGTGAAATTCATCATGAAACATTGTCAATCACTTTTTGGTAAAGTTAATCACCTTCAAACTAACATCGCATAGGCTGTTTTACAAGAATCAATTTTGAATCTATTATTCTTCTTAGTTTTCACATCGCTCTGATAACGCCTCTGTAATAACTCTTCTGAGGAATGTCCTCTGGAATTGCAAATGCAGTGTGCAAATCATCTCAACTCTGAATTGTTATGGAATTTGCAGATTTTACTCCTGTTATATAGAATATGAAATAATAATCTTATATACATAACACTAGAGGGAATAGTCAACTACCAAATGAATTTCAAATATATTAGATGTAAATGTTATGTCCACCCCTGAATTGAAATTAATACGTGCCTAATTTCAAAATTTCCATAGGAAAATTGAAGAAATTAAACTTTTCAAATCAATTGCAGTTGATTTCTTCAAATTTAATGAATTACCAATAATATATTACCACCAATTAATATATGTCAACTATCTCCAAACAATAATATATTAGTTTTCACCTGTGAGGCTTTGACGATCAGACCGAAACTCCGTTACATTTAAAGGACGCATGATAACTACCTAGATCGTAAGATGAATGACCTCCGGGTTCAAAAACCAACTTACATAAAATAGACGCTATGAGCCAAAAATGAGCTTCCATTTTGCACTATGTAATATTTGTATGGCAACGTAGGTTTTTTAAGTGAGACAACCAGCGGAATTGGAAACTCCGACTTTCATTAATTCTCTTTGATAGTCTAGAGGAAAATATCCATGTCACACTTAACAGTTTGTGGTATCATATGTATCAGGTGGGGTATGAATAATTTCAATAAATTCAGCCCTCCTCAAACATGAAACACCTCCCCTATATTGACCGATATAGGCTGAATCGTGCCGAAAAGTTTTCAACCTATCACGACACTTCGTAGAACACGCTGTTGAAGATTCTAGAAGGCCATGATCTCATTTTTCGATTTCAGCTCACTCCAGTAGGGTAACCGTATCATCTATGTGTAGCCGCAGGAGTAAAGTTGGCTCCTTTTTGTTTCGGTATGGGCCTTTTACTACATGGGTTCCGACTCGATGCCAGAGGTTTTCTTGTTCAGTGTTGAAAACAAAACGAAATTCATTTAATTTTTGGCATTATCTGTATTAATTCGTAGATGAAATGAAGATTATGTTTCACTGACAAAGCTTTGGAATGATTAGAAATAAATTCTTATAAAAAAATAAACTGAGTTATATGTGAAAATATTCGTCGTTCAATCAAAACTTTATGTTTCATTGTTCACAATAATTCAAAAAAGAAAGTTACTAGTTACTACGCGGATCTTATTCTCGTATATGACAAATTTTTGAAAAAATTGGCATGAACTGTTATGATAATTATGTGGATGTTTCCCAAAACTGGTATAATTTATAATAACCTCAACTACATTGTATCTAATTATTATTTTGGTATTTCTGTCAAGTGTAGAAAGAAAAGTTCATATTACTGGACATCGCATGCAAGAAACTGTTTTGTTTTTTATGATACTTTCTCTTGGTAATTGCGAGAAATTAAATATCTTCTCTACGATGTGAGTGAGTGTTTTCCCTAGCCGGCTTTGTTCTTTTTTGTTTTGAAGCGGCAATAGTCAGTTTATTTATACCAACGAGGGGAAGTCAAGTAATTGCATGCCAAAAGTTTCGATGGATTGAATATCTTATTATAATGATAAACAAAATTCAACTTTCATCACACCACTTTCTCAATAAAGATTTGAAGACAAGTTACTCCAACTTTTCATCGATTCGATATGCATAAAAGCTTTTGTTCTTTTTATTATCGACCTGTTTTGGATAGATAGTTCTTCACCTTCCACAATCTGAAAAATATAAAAACTATAATAGATTCATAAGTAAATCTATAATATCAATATAAAACGTAATAACCCAATTACAAAAATTCTGTAATAAAATAAACTCCGGCTGGAAATCAGGGAGAGGGTTAAAAAAATCTCAGAGCGTGTGATCTAACAGGTCATTGTGTGGTACCGCCTCTACCTATCCACCGGTTTGGATGATGATCATTTAGTTAGTCCTTAAGCAACCTGTCATATCGAGGAGATATGTCATCTTACTGAAATATAATTTCACTTGAAAAGTCATTCTGATCAATCATCCAAACAGGTAGATAGGCAGAATTGCCCACTAAATCACCTGATATGACGCCTCTAGATATTTTTGAGGGGTACGTGACATTAAAAGTGTACGATACACAACAACAGTTAATTTGGGAAAATATTTATATTGCAACTCCGTTGCAACCTTTGTCCGCACTGAATAAATAATAGTACCAGTTTCGTGGCATTATTGCCGCAGTGAAGTTGTAAGAGCGACTAGAAAAGTACAACTGATCTAATAAATTATTGAATCAGATGCGTCTAGAGTATCCTTAGACGTATCCAATTAGTAATATGCTACTCCTACATATGGTATTTCTTCAACAGTTTTCATTTTCAACAATAAGTATAGGAGTATGCTCACTTGCCAGATTTGAAATGGGTTCTTGTTGCAAATATTAGGCGGTTCATTTTTAACACCCATGCCGCATGGGCCATGAGTTTGATTACTACTAGTAGTAATTGACATTGTTCTCAGAATGTGACACTGATTAAAATTTATCTCACACCATTTGCATGGAACACTATTTTTGCAGTTCATTCACATAAAACACTAAGATAGTAACCCAAAGATAGAATATTGATAGTTTAACAGAATTTCTCTAAATGATTCATTAAATATACATTCAGTTCTGGTCATTCTGAGATCTGGAGTAATCTAATAAGGAAACACCTCAATTGTCCACAATTATAAATAAGTTATGACTTTTCACAAGTTTAGAGGTAGTGAATGTCTTACACTTCGGATATCCAAATCCCTCTATGTACTGGAACAATGACATAGATTATTATTAATTATTCATCATTTGATTTTTACTATACTCACACAACAATTAATTTTTCTCAATACCGATATATGAATGGTTCGGTTGAAACCATAGACGGATGGTTCAACTTACGTGATTTCAATAACCATGCAAGTCTCTTCCGCAATAGGAAGTTTTTCAAAATAAGGTCACAAACATGATAAGGAATTGATTCGTGGGATATGTTGTTGACTTTTTACATTCGAAGAGCTTGTAAATGCTGAGACTCGAATAATAAATCACAGAACTGGAAATGATTTATAGTGAAAGAAAGACTTGGATGTTTTGTATTTAAATAAGGCGTTCAACGTGCGGTCAGTGCGAGAAGTATATGCCACTGGCGTATCCAGCATAATTCATTAAAATGGACAAGTACTACTGGTGCACTCTTTGAAAATATCGGTTTAGGAACGAAAAAATTTGAAAATTCTGAATCAAAAAGGAACAAAAATATCATCAGCACTATACATCGACAAAAATTCTACTGAAACAAATCTAGCTTTCTTCGCAAACTTCTTGTTGTTGCGCTCATGACTGGAATTTTCTTTTGATCTTTTTCTGAAATTAACTTATCGACCAGTTATATGTATGAGAGTAGAATTGATGGTATTTTAATTGCTTTTTTCAACGGTTTTATTTTTCGTGAAATGTATGATTTGTCATAACTTAATGAATCATAAACCTTGTTATTCGTTAGCCTTCTGGGCATTCCTTTTCCACATCGTGTAAAAAGTGCAGTTCATTTTTTATTGAATCTGAAGAATATTGGATTTTTTGTCTTCTGGTTTTTTAATTACAAGAAAATATTGTATTTCATCGGAATATTTGATAATTGTATTCGTTTCATAATATTCTGCAGTTCCTCAGTTGTCCAGACAACCTTTGATTTCGAGAAGAATATGTAAGT
>WOGN01005579.1:0-13087 GCA_015342105.1 Leptinotarsa texana
CAGCTAATTCCTTCGACAGAGATCATTATTAGTCAGAAAGTAGTAAGATTAGCAAGCGAGTATTCTAAGTGAATTGTAATCAGTGCAGTACCTAGTTGTGTGGTAAGTGAATAAAAGTTGTCTAAGTATTATTAGTGTTGTTGTTTAAACGAACCCCGAGTAAATATCGTAACAATATACTTCCACTAGCTTGTCTTTTCACTTTAGAGGCAGGTTGCCTTGTAAAAAGAAAATACAAGGAAAATATTGTTACAGTCAAGGTATGCTACCTGCCTCTCACAATATCAATCTTCCTATTCCTTCAACATGACGCATTAGGAATTCACCGTTTTATAATGGAAAAAACTATTTAACCATCTCACCCTCTCAATAAGGAAAATATCCAATGACACACTTTTTCACAAGAAAGAGAAGGAACTCTTGTTGAATGTAGTTAATTTTACCGCTGATGACTTGACAACTTATGTGGTAAATGAGAGTATCAGACCCCTATTACATATTTGTTTACTATAACCTACGAATTCAAAAACACTTTGTGAGATTTTCACTAAACAGTTTTACAAAAATGCAACCCTTGTTTCGCTATACAACTGCTTCTTCAGGCATGTCTTTACTAGTAAAGAAACCATTTTATAGCAGAAAGCGTGTTGGTTTTTTAAAACTTTTTAGTGAAAAATCTCACAATAAAGTGTTTTTTGAATACATTAGTTATGGATTTTCATCAAGTATCAGCCAATTCCATCATATATATATTATAACGTGTTTATATTTTACTTTTATATTTTGAGGAGACTACCTAAATGTATAAAATTATGTATTTAAAATTGATTATTTTTTCATTTTTTTATACAAGCTTTGTTAATGAAAGTGTATCTTAGATAATGAAGTATATTTTGATAGATTGATTCAAATGTTCTATTAGTACATCAATTTCAATTAAACTCAATGGTCTAAACACCATAGACAAGAAAGACACTTGAATGTTCCTTATTCATTTATTCATTGGTTCCAAAACCATTTTAGTCAATACAATAAAAAAACGGAATAAATGAAAGGCATTATGCAACATATCAAAAATACATCTAGAAAACAAGTCAATGTTTGAAAATACAACACAATAATTGAATATACAGAGTGTCCCATATAAAACTCCGCGGGCAAATATCTGGAAAATGAAAGAGAATATACATGTTTTGTGAAAGCAGATGACTTTGATATCAAAGAAACCTCTTATTTACATAGACATACAGCACTAGGCTTCATCCGTTAGGGTATCGCGACTCCGACGCTAATTTTTTTAAACCGTAACAAGATTTTCCAATGTGTTTTTGGTTTTTACATCAAATTCTAAATTCAGCCATATAGCAAACTCAGTTTCCCTTATATACTGATGAAGAAGGCAATTTAAATGATTTGATGGATATAGCCGTTATTACGTGGTAGAAAATCATAATGAAGAAAAGATAATTGAAACTTTATCCAATTTTTCTGCATTTGAGAACTGAACAATTTTTGGATTTTCCAAAAAAAAAACAACAAATAACTGAATACAATTTCGTCCAATCTAACAGATCAATAAATACGTTATTACATTTATTTTGTCTTATTCGTGGTCCTCTTAATAATATGCAAGAAAATTGCCTTTTTTCATCAATATTCAAGGGAAATTATAAGTGTGCTGAATTCAAAATGTAATGCAGAATCCAAAAACAAATGGAAAAATCTGGGTTACTTAAAAAAAAAAATTCGTTGGTGTCACGATGCCCTAATGGATGACGCCTATTGCTGGATCTATACGTAAATAAGAGGACCCTTTGATATCAAAATCATCTGCTTTCACGAAATATGGATATTCTTTTTCTATTTCGAGATATTTGCCAGCGGAGGTTTATATGGAACACCCTGTATGTGTGTGTAAAAATATATCACTGAAATGTTTGGAATGGCAGAAAATAATTTTTTTCCAATCACAACAAAGTCATCATTAATTCTCACAAATTTCAGATGAATCATCGGTTGCATAATCATTTTAACTCATTTTTATTAGTATTGCTTCTATTGTACAACAATGATTTATTCCACTCCACATTTTTTTTTGAATAGTATTACTGAATTGATATTGATATTATTAATTTTTATGTATTTACTTATTTATTCAACGGGTAGTCGCAATTACAATTTGTTAAAAAAAAAAAGAATTTGTAAAATTTCAACTATACTATATTTTATAGGTATGCCAGAGGTTTCAGTTTTATTGATAATTTCGTAACAAATACAAATTTTGTCATTAGTACATATGTTAAATTGATAGATACTTTTAATTCCTGTTTCTTCATAAATAAGTGCATAAGTTAAAATATTCAAAACTGCTTGATAATCAATTGAAATGTTTGATTGAAGAATGCTATAAGCATCTGTTTCTTGTCCACAAAAATATTATTACTGCAATAAATTGGTTAGAAATAACATGAGAAAAAAATCAAGTTACGGTTCTGGCATACCTATAAACCTATAAAAAAAGTGCCCCCACCAGAACTGCAATAATCTTCTCGACTCTCTCTCTATCGGCAAATTCTGAAGAAAGTTCTCGACTAAATCCAAGCTGCCCTATGTACACCAACCAACTCACGCATACTAGGTCAAAGAAAATGATGTGAGGAAAAGAAATGGAGGTTAAGTTCCCATATCGTCAATCTGATTCTTGAGCTGCTCCTGGAGAGCCTTCACAGAGTCATTCATTTCATCGACCTCCAAGCGGCACAGATTCGTTGAGGCACCTTCAGTGCTGTACTCCTCTTCGGCTCCTATGATGTCCTGACTTGTGTCCTCGATGCTGAGTTCCAACTGTGCCAGTTCAGTCAGCAAAGTCTGTTTCCGTTTGACTTGCTGCGCTTGTTGAATCTCTAGTTCTCGCTTACGTGCGGCAATCTTTGCCAATCTCTCATCGCTCCCCCGGATCGTCAGCAGCTTTGCCTTTCTCTCTTCGCAAAGTCTGTGAAGTTTGAGGAGGTCTTCTACTAAATTTGAGGTTCTCGGAGACATTGGCAGCTCCACCTCGCTGCCAGAGAGTTGGACAGAAGTTGTTACCTGAACATTCGAAGCAGGCATCGGTGGTAAAACAGTACTGGCTTGTGGCTGGTCATGTAGCTCGGCAGTGGTATCCGAAGACACCGTGGAGGCTATCTGTATGTGTGGCGTAGCAGTTAACCCTCTTTTCTTAGCTGCTTGTGGGACAGCAAACTCGTCTTCATCGCCATCCACTGCTACTCTCTTGTTGGCCCGCGACAAAGTGTCAGATAGGAATTTGTCAACATCGTATGCCATTACTATGTGCATCCTCTTCTTATGCAGGATGTACATCTCATTCTTTGCGGGTTTTACAGCATTACCAAAAAAAGGCATACTCCACACTAAAATTTCACAACATGAATATAATAGGACAATAATAGACATTACTAATATACTTACACTCTTGAGTTGAAAAAAATAACAGTAGAGACCTTAGTAAACTTTGTAAATATTCGAAAATGGAAGGTTTGAAGAAACAGCTCTCTTGTCCCTACAGAAGTATTCTCTAATACTCGCACTCTATTTTCAATATGTACTGTCTCCTGTTCTTATTTTTTCTTCTTTTCCATTAATGGCTTCAGCTGCCAGGGCTATCCAGCCAGGTGTTCCAGAATCATCAATTATTGAAATCAGCTTCGTCAGGGAGCGCAGCGGTTTTGCTCAAAACAATGCTACCACCAATGTCAGAAGACATTGAAAAAAAAGCATATCATTTGTCATGTTCTCCATGGTAGACCTTCGGATTTTTACACATACGTGGCCCTCTTTAAGTGGTTATCTAAAACACCTCGGCTTGAATAAAGAGGGCCCATGTATTCTCTTCGTGAATGGACGTTATCGGCACGTAAGTCCACTACCACGGAATAGAGATGGGAGAATCGAATAATTCGAATATTTCATTGTACTCGATTCATTCGATTAAATTTGAATGATTCGATTTCAAGTTTTCGGCTCAATTCTTGGTTTGGTGTTACCCCTAATCTAAGCTACGGTTGACGTAAGGAGTAAAAATGATAGAAATTTTGACATGGTCGTGTTTTTTCAGATTTTTCGTTTGGTTATCGTTGGTAGTTATCGAGGCTATGGCCCAACCAAACTCAAATCGAAAAAGCTTTTCGTTTCAAAAGTTGAAAGAACAGAGCTCTAATTAAATAATAGGTTTATTAATAATTCTCATATTATTATATAACCAACAATTAGCCTCTGTAGTATTGAAAATTACATACTCTAAACTTCATGAAAATTATTTATATAAAACATATTTAAAGCGAATCGTTTATTAAATGAAATAGGAATAAACTAACAAAATGAAACTCTGGATATTTGAAATGAAAATATAAAAGAAAAACATATTTTGTTATTTATTAACCTTATTGCAAAAAAAACGTTTTGTCGCCCATTTCAGTTTACTATGTAGAAGAAGTCACTCCTAAAGGGAAAACGTTTATAAATAATATTAAAATTTCTACAGGGATATATAAATCATGCACAGAGAAGTTTCTTTCAAACTGGACGAAAAAATCCACCCAAAACAATAACTTTGAACAATACTGTATAAACCGTGATATTCAATTCAACACTAAGAATTTATTACTTGTCAATGAAACACGAAAATGGGAAAGGGGTGAATGAAGTAGACGTAAATATATTTTATATTGGCACTGTTTCATATATTACATTTAAGCATTTTTGTAAATGATATCTATTACAATTTCATGGGTTTTGGAAGTAGTTGTTTCGAATGTGTTTTTTTTTCAGTTTGTGATTAAAAAAACTTTTGTGTGACATCTATACATCTTCGTGAAGAGTTTATTTTAAATTTGATCACTTAAGCCGTACCCATTTGACCATAATCACGTGAAAATTGCTATAAGGGGGATTGCTATACGGTCCCAAAGGACCGTATAGCAATCCCCCTTATATAGTAACTCTACCCTACTCCACGGTTAATATAAAGGAGGGGTTTTGAAATAAGATTTTCGATTGACTTTTGTGACTGCGTATGGTGGACAATTTCATGTGATTGCTCGAATTCATTGTCCAATGATACGGATAACAGGTCCGGATTAACGAGGCTCTACTTTATAATCACACTAACAAAGTTTAAATATCAGTAATTATTCTTAGAACCACCTCAGAAGAACTACATATTAGTAGGTCGGTGGCCAGGCGGTTCAACGCAGGTGCTTTGTTCACTCACTCGAATTGACTGCCGTGTTGGTCGGTGATTCAAGCTCTAGCCTGAAAGATCGATTTTCACTTGCTATCGTCCAACCCGTGTTAGGAATCACACGTTAAAAGGTAAGACCTCGTTAATCCTTAGCTCGCATAAGTGTCGACTTCTGAGGGTTGTCGTTCATAGGGGACGTCGTTTGGTATTGCATCTTAGTCTTAAGGGATGCCAATAGATGGCGATATCAAAGATAAAATTGCGCGCCGCGCCGGTCACGATTTTTCTCTATGCGATGACGTTTCTTAAGTTGAGGCGTTTGATCGTATTCGAGGGTGTATTTAAAAACGATTCGTAGTGACGTCATTAAAATAATAAGATTCGCCAGAATGGAATGATTTGTTTCAGACGTCTAATTCAATAATGAAAACAAACTTTTCAATTTTCTGTAACCTCAGTTAGAATCGGATTCGTGCATATAATTTCCCAGCTTTATTTTGTATATCGTTACAACGCATTTCATGAAAAGTTTTCATTTTCAGAATCAAATGAGAATGGTTCTTGGTTCTTGTATCATGTTGATGAAGTTTTAGATTTTATGTAAAAGTCGATTCATTTTTGAAAACATACATACACAGCTCAAGAATATGAACTGATGTTAAAGTTAGAACACCTTAAAAAGTGCCTCGCGTGATTATCTCTTTGAACAATTTGGTATGCACCTAAGTCTAGATTCTACTTGGACAATACAATTTAATTGAACTGGATAGAAACGACCAAATAATTGATTTATTTTTCTTTACTGAAATATATATAACAAAACATGCAATCTAAAAATTATCAAGAAATGAAAAACTGTTTGGAATTAATCAGTTTCTTCTATTTTCAAAACCTCCAAGCCTTCTAAAATTTTATCACATCCTTTTTTATTTCTCAGCAATGGTTTATGCCTATCAATTTTATGTAATAACTCTTTCTTGTTAATGACAGCAACCTCCTGAAGAGTGTCTGAAAAAAATTTCCATTTTTATTTTGGTAATAATTTGTTTTGCTTAATGTACAAGTTCAACATCACAATGCAATAAGCACATCGGCAGATTAAATGGCCGAAAGCAGGTTGGATTAATTCAGACTGGAAAACTAGCGGAGTTATACGGGATTGAAAAAAAACAAAATTGCGGAATATATAAAAAACGTATTATAGGTGTTGCCTTTCTGGATTTCGAAAAGGCATTCGAGACGGTCAACATTGAGTTACTTTTAATGAAATTAAATAAGTATGGACTAGATTATAAAGCGGTAATATTTTTGAAAAACCATTGATAATATTCAAAAGGAGAATCTACACCTACTCAAATAAACACTTCACCTATTTCAAGTATTTTCATGGTGCAATTAATAATTTTTCTTAAATAAGGGGTTGTTATGTTGATTATTAATAAGTGAAAATGTCGAAGACTGCATAACGTTGTGATTTAAAGATAAAAAAATAAAGACTGACTGATGATAATAACGTTTTCTTTATTTTTCCCTCAAAACATAATCCTTGTAAGGAAGTTTCGGTTTCGGCCAAAACTGAGACCGTTGCCGAAATTCGGTTTCGGTCATAAAAACCAGTTTCGGTCGGACACTACTTATTACTGTCAAAAGGTCCAGATATGAGATTACAGACCCCATACAAATTCTCGCAAACCCTCAGGGGTCTGCGGAGCACATTCTGAGAAACTTTGCTCTACTTAATACTTCCGCCATAATTTTACGTTATGTATCCTACTAGTCAACAAAGAATCCTTCAACTATATGTGAATACATTGAATCAATTCTTTTTAAAAGGTATCTGTTGTTGCTTTTAATTAATTTTGTTCTCTTTTGTTCACTTAGTATGGTAAAATAATTGATCATGGTTTGTTTATAAAAAAAGACGATTTTGACATTGACTTGAAACGTTTGATTCCTGGTTTATTTGGACTTCAAATCAAAGGAAATCACAGTAGGACTGACTAGTCCGAACATTGGTCCTTCGAGCAAAAGAAAAAGAACCAAAAGTAGTCAATTACAATATGTACATGCCTAACCTGAGGAGGAGTGAGAGGAAAACTAAAGGAGTTCCTCCTGAAAGATATAGCGACGTATGTTATGGCCCACGACAAGTTTCGTAGTTGCAGAAACGTTCTTCATTAGAAGACCCATCTAATGCCGAAGACAAATCAAAAATTAAGAATGTTGGAAATAGAATTGGAAGAAACGAGAAAATTGGCCGAAGTAGAGAAAAGAAGAGCCGAAATTGAGAGGAGAGTCGAAATTGAGAAATGGAGAGCCGAAATTGAGAGATGGAGAGCCGAAATTGATGCTGAACTAATAAGGAAAGAAGCACAACTACTACGTGAACTGATTCAAGATTCTTCATATAAAAAGTCTACAATCTCTAGTGGCATTGATTTGGAAGAAATGACGCTACCAGAAAAAGTTGCTGAGTGGAAAATCGAAGAAACAGAAAATGTTAAAACAAATTTGCCGATTTTCGATGGGAATCCAGAGGACTGGCCTTTGTTCTACAGTCATTTCGAATGTTCCACCAAACTTTTCGATATATTTGAAGATGAAAATATAATCCGTCTACAAAGATGTTTAAAAGGAAGGGCTAGAGATGCAATACAACCTCTTCTTGTTTCACCAAATAATGTTATGAACATAATAGAAACTTTGAAAGTTACAAATCGTCCCTCTTCTCCGAAGGAGGAACGGTTTGAATCATACCTACCATTTTCTAATGTTATCGAAAACTTAGTAACTACTATATAACTCTTTAAAAATACAGGACATATGAAAAATCCAACAATCTTGAATGAGATAGTTAATAAATTATCCCCATTCTCTGTTTTTACTGTTTGAAACCAGGTCATAATATCTACTCATGTAGATTGAAACAAGAGTGTAGAATTGAAAATTGCCCAAAATTCCACAACAACATATTACATAACCTTGATTTTACAAAAAAAGGAAAACGAAGCCTCAAGTTCTTGTTCAAACCCAAATTAAGATGTCGGACCGAAAAGTCAAGTTGAAAAAATACATTTTTTCCAACGAGATAACCCCACAATCCTTCTTCGAATATTTCCGGTGAAACTTTGAGGACCTAAAAAAGAAATTTCTACCTTTGCTCTACTAGACGAGGCAGCTACAACAATAATAGACAGCAAAATTGCCCATGAATTAGGACTGGATAGACCGGTTGAATCACTCTGCTACCAGTGGCTTAACAATGTTACCAAAAATGAAGAAAACTCCAAAAGAGTGACAGTAGAGGTATCTTCAATGGAAAAGAACTCAAAAACATACAGAATGAATGAAATTCGAACTGTAAGTGGACTCTATTTATGTCGAATACCTGAGTAACCTATCCATACACCAGTACTTTCCTTTTATGATGCACAACCAATAATTCTTATTGGTCAGGATCAATGTAATTTGACTATAGCAAGAAAAATATATCAAAGTTACTGGAATGCACCGTTTGTATCAAAAACATTACTGGGATGGGTAGTAAGTACATGGCAGATACCCCCCAGGGAAAAGTTGCTGATGAAATCGTCTTCAATATTTCACGTTTGTTGTAAATCTCAAGAACAAATTGATGAAGATATTCACGATCTAGTGACATACTCCTTCAAAATTGACAATTTTGTCATTAGAAGCCCAGAAGAAAATGTAAAGAAGATGATGGGAGTTGAAAAAAAAAGGAAAATACCATTAATCGAGTTGGAAATCACTTGGAAATAGGTCTACTGTAGAAAAATGATGATAACCGATCTTCTAAACTAGAGAGCTGGAGATGAAAAAGAAACGGGAAAAGAAGAAACGTGACAGTAGTGAGAAGGTAGCAAAAAAAAGACATTAGAGCTCCGACTCTGAAGAAGAGAAGAGAGTGAAGAAGAAGCGCAGGTCAGTCAGTTCAGAAAAAGAAGGATTCTAGTGACAGTGACGTTCCTGCTAAGAAAAAGAAGAAACAAGATAGTTCTGATGGAACTCATAGAGAAAAATCAAAAAACATGAGAACGACAATAGCTCCTCGGATAGCGATGAAGATATTTCAAAAAAGAAGAGGCACCAAAAAAAGGCAAAGTCGGAACGCGATTCCGATGATGAAGGGGATACAAAGAAAAGGAAAAAAGACAAGAAGCATAAGAAGAAACACTCGAAGAAACATAAAAAACACAAAAAACAAAATCAGGAACCTATAAACGGCCATTTACAAAGATCTGTAAATTGATGGGTGGTACTGGTTCTTAACGAAAATGAATTGAAGACTATGTCAAATGCAGTGATTTCATTACGAGGGGAAGAATGTTGTTGCTTTCAATTAATTTTGTTTGCTTTTGTTCACTCAGTATGTTAAAATAATTGATCATGGTTTGTTTATAAAAAAAGACGATTTTGACATTGACAATAATTTGAAAGAAAAAATAATGATATTGACTTGAAACGTTTGATTCCTGGTTTATTTCGACTTTAAATCAAAGGAAATCACAGTAGGACTAACTAGTCCGAACAGTATCCATAGATTGAATATAAATCGGGAAAAACCATGTAGCACTTACCATATACCATGTTTTGGACATCTTCATTATCGTCATCGAAATGGGTCAAAAGAGTGTCAATAATCAGTTCATGATGAGCTCGGTAGGTGGCCTTTTTGAACTCTACTGGTACAGAATTTAAAAAAATAGGCAAATTCCTAAGAGCAGAGAATCGAACCTTTTCTGTTGGGTCATCCAGTCTTTTAAGAATCTCTAAAAAAATTTAACTTTGTCAACACTGGGTATTAAATCAGCTTATTGAAAAAATATACTTGCGATATCGGTAAAAATCATGTATGTAAAATAATGAACCAACCTGGATATATTTTGATTAGGTCATCAATATTCCACATATCTTTTTTGCAACACAGAGCTTTCAAGAACGCTAAACACTCTATGGCTATTTGACGACTGCGATAGGAGGCGTCTTCAAGCAAGGATATCAATAAAGGCAAGAGTTTTTCCATCACAGGCCTCAAAGTATCATCAGAAAATAGATCTACTTCTGGAGATGGCATGAGAGCATGTTGAAGACACGCAGCTGCCATTGTCCTGATAGCTTCTGCTGACGCGCCAGGACGCCATACAAGGGAAGGGACAAAAATATCTGAAATGTTCAATTCGGATTTTTCATTTCATTTTTATATCTTGGAAATGATGAATTTGAAAAAAAACAATTCCTGACATTTGACATTTCTCTCATCTAGAATCAAAAAACTTTCAAAAAAACTTATGAAATAAGACAAATTACAAAATTTACCCAAAAATCTTACCGTGTTTGAATAAAAATGCATATACAAAATCATCCAATCAAAACTGTATCACTTTTGTTAAACTAAAATGTCGAAACTTGTGCGAACTGAGGATTGACGAGGCCTTAACTTTTAACGTGCAATTCCCAGCATGTATAAAAGTCAAATTCAAGATACTTCGAAATTAAATGAATTATGGGCAAATTTTGTAATTTTCTCCTTCAATTAGTACATTTCATACAGTTTTTGATTCCAGGAGAATGAAAACCCATACACTTGTGTACCTGAGTAATGTTCAAACAATACAAAGGAGGTTCATTAATAACTTCCATCTAAGAGGATCGAACAGTATATTGTTGTGAATTATCCCCTGGAAAAAATCACGCCGGTCGCCACTGCCCTCGTCGCTTCGAGAAAATCCCTATTGGTTTTTATGAGTCTACATTGAACTGTAATACCTCATTGAATACTTACACAATTTAATTGAAATAAAATATAAGCTTGAAACTTGGAGAAACTAAAAATTCGGAAAGCGTTTCATGTATGTTGACTTTTTTGTAAAATCAGTAGGTATAGTTGAAGTAAACGATATTGTGCACATTTAAAGTTAGCGGCACTCTCAAAGGCCAAAAAAAAAAAAAAACATAGAAACAAATCGGCTGAGAACTAGTCCACATGGACTGTAGAATTGGCTTGGATAATTTTTACTAACCGAGTTTCATGATTGGCTGAAAAGTCATAAAATTAAATTTGAAGTCATGTTACGGTGACAAATAAAAATCTGGGAATGCGGGGCTGGTTATCGCCGTCGTGTTCAGTTAAGGAAGTGATCGCGATTTGAGTGTTGAAGTTATAATTATTTAAAACTTTTGTTATCTGTTGAAAATGTGACGTCCTTGGACAAGTACTAATAGTAATAACGAGTGTGATAACAACGGAGACTTTTTCCACTGTAGTGATTCCAATAGCGATGGTGAACAATGCGAAAAAGAGATACCAGTGAATAAGATTCGGAGGGAAACAAACTATTACAAGCAACATGAGATTTGACTGAAATTCCTTTCTTAACTGTACGTAAAATAGTCAAAAACAAACCTTATGAACGAAAGACGCGATGATACAGGATTACCAAAACCTTTATATGTTCATCTGATAAAATCATTAAAAAAGCAATATACGACTGCTACAAAAGCAACGAGATTCCTACAACTGAAATTATAAGGAAGAAATTGAATACTTCCAGCCATAGCAGAAAAATAGTGGAATCGCGTCACAAATACTTAGAACAAATAACTAAATATAGACAATAACAACGGTAAATTTTCTATTTGGACGAATCTTGGTATGACACTCACAACACAGTTACAAAAGGGTGGACTGATGGTTCGAGGATGTGCACGCCTAACATGCCTGCAAACAAAGGATTGCGACTAATCATTGTGCATTGTGGAGGAAGAAAAGGATGGGTTCCAAATTCTCTAAAATTACGTGGAAAAAAACTTGAGGACTGCATTGTTGACTATGATAAGAACATGGAACCAACATTTTCGAGGAATGGTTTCCAAACACATTGATCCCAAATTTGGATGCGAATACTGTAATAGTTCTTGACAACGTTTCCTATCATTCGCGAAAGCTCATCAAAGTTCCTAATAAAAATTCGAGGAAAGGTGAATAGTTATTGTGATTCTTATGTAATCAGAAATTATTATTGAATAACGAAATTAGTTAGCTCCCTAACTATATTATTAAAATGTAGCTGTTAGAAGGTAGATTGCACTATATAATTTACTTGAACTATACTTGAATAGTTTTATGAATGAAACAATACAAAAATAACGACTGGATATTCGTATATTTACTTTAACAATATATCTGTTTCTCTAGTCTTACTTTATTAACGAATGATTTTAACTCTGCGTTGTTTTCATTTTTTTTTTTCAATTCATCGACTTCTTTACAACAAGAAATCTATATTTTTCTCCCCTAGGTTTTTTCCACATTTAACACAATCAATTTGATGAACAAAACGAACAAAAAATTTATAATGTAACCCTATATACCAGGGGTCTCCAAACTTTGAAGCCTTCGGGCCATAACGATTTTTTCAGTTGGTTCCAAGGGCCAATTTCTGCCCTTAACTATATTTTTAGACTAGGATAGTCGCAAAGTGCGCGACCTAAGAAAACTCACGCTTTTTTTGCATTTCAATTATTATTGTCTATTGTGACCCTTAACGACATCTAGTGGCGAGTAGTGGTACTATGTACTATCTTTTTCACCTACCCGCTAGGTGGCATTAGGCGTAATTAAATATTTGTAAGTACCACGTTGGTTCGAGAAAGTTCTGGTTCTAGCTAGGGTATTTCGATTACCTCGAGATGGCGGTAATAATTGCATATAAAAAGGCTAGCGGCGCAACTGCGAGTTAGTCTGCGTAGGAAAGGCAAAGGAAGCGAAACTGTCTATTGTGAAATAAAGTAACACCCGTCAATAAAAGTATTTTGATTTGACTTATT
>WOGN01005580.1:0-13086 GCA_015342105.1 Leptinotarsa texana
CTGTACAAACTGGTACAGAGTACACATGAACGATAATATGTTTGTTCCGGTTCTAATATCCAAAACTGTTTGGAAATTGCGCAAGACATGATGCATACAAACAAAAAATCTCAAACAGTCCGAAATAGTCTTGGACACTCGTTTAAACCAGAACGCTTTTGAAAAGACCACTGTACCACCTATCATATATATGAAGAGATGAAGACGAGAGAATATTATTGATCATGTCCATTTTGTTATGTAGCGTATCCTTATAGTCAGTTCAGATGTTATCTATCCTCAATCATCAATCATTCAAATCAAATAAATGAAAAAATGTCCTAGCAAATATTCCAAACAAATTCCCACATGAATATGCATGAGCAATGGGAACAGTTCTCGAAAGTTCATCCTCGAGAGCAAGAACAATTCGGGACGGTTCAAAACAGTTTAGGATCATTTCGCAGTCGAAACCAGAACAGAGAATTCATCAGTCCGAAATCATCCTCAATAAACCAGAACGCTCTATTTCAACTGCGCATGGTCCTGACGTCCTAGAACTTAAATTTCGTTGAACCACAACAAACCAAACGTCAAATCCTAACATTACCATGTATGTTAAACCCACTACTTCAAAGTCGTCTTGTCTGAGTGTAAAGACTTTTTCAAAGTCACCTTGTTGACATCGTATGACGTATGTAGAGATCATTTCAATGTTGAAAGTGTAGTATGTAGACGTACTAATTTGATGGGCTTACACCGATGGAACATTCATTACTTGGTGGATCTTTGAAGTATGCAGACTTATGTTTGTACATGGACGAGCACTTGATGAAACCCTGTAACGTGCTTTCTTACGCGCCCACACTACAGCAATGCGTTACGTCACAGTGTTCACTATATCGAGAGAGGTGAGGGCACACGATGAATACGCATTACTCAGCCACACGTCGTGGAATGAACATGTCGCTCTCTTACCGTTGAATGGTTGTTGCTGTGACGTCACACCACTACAAACTTGGTGGGCTCACACCGATGGAACATTCATTACTTGAAGGATCTTCGAAGTATGCAGAGGTATGTTTGTACATAGACAAGCACATGATGAAACCCTGTACCGTGCATTCTCGCACACACACCAATTAAATGTAATTACGTCACTATGTCACACACACACACAAAATCTCATATGAAAAAAAATTCTGAACGATGAAGTGTCTGGTGCATGCACCAGACACTTCAAGGTCATATTGCCTTGATGTTACTAAACAATAACAAAAAAAGCAAATAATACGTCATAGTGGTGGGGGAGTAAACACAGTCCTCGGTTGCCTGCGTGTCACCATCGATAGCGAGACTAGGGCGATGCGTTACGTCACATCCTTTACTACATCGAGAGAGTGAGGGCAGACCGATGGATATGCATTACTCAGCCACACGTCATGGAGTGAACGGTTATTGCTGTGACGTCACACCACTACTAACTTGGTGAGCTCGTACCGATGGAACATTTATTACTTGAAGGATCTTCGAAGTATGCAGACGTATGTTTGTACATAGACAAGCACATGATGAAACCCTGTACCGTGCATTCACACACACACACCAATCAAATGGAACCTGACCCTTCAAGGTCACATAGCCTTAATATCACTAAACAACAACAAAAAAAGCAATTAATACGTCATAGTGGTGGGGGAGGCCCAGAACCGGCTGTAATCTGCTACTGTTATTTAGAAATAGATATTTTTGGACATTCGTTTACTGTTCTTCTCGATTCGGAAGCAACACATTCTGTTCTTGGGGTAATGGCTCTGTATATTATACAAAAATTTGGTTTGACTTTGGTTAAAAGTAGTGAGAGCGCTATTCGTACGGCTGATATTACTGAGCAAACTGTAAGTGGTTCTATTTATTTACCTGTTGAAGCAGGACATGTTTGTAATATTATTAAAGTTTCAGTAGTTCCGTCTTTAATACATTCGATTATTTTAGGAAGTGATTTTTGCAAACATTTTCTTCTAGAAATAAACTTCAAAAACAACTCTTGGCATGTTCAAGATAATATTCATTTTTATGACATGGAACTTTTTGATAATAAGAAGTATGTTAACATCTCCATAAATGAAAATAAAATCAACTTGACTAGTGATCAAGAATCAAAAATAACGGAAATATTGAAAGATTTCAAAGAGATCAGTTCTAAAGCTTCGATGGAGGGCGTTTGAATTCCGTTACCAAATCAGATGCCTACCCACTTCCAAGAGTAGATAGGATTCTTAGCATGCTTGGTAACGCTCGTTTCATATCGAGTATAGGCCTGAGAAAAGCATTTTGGCAGATCCCCCTCCAACCAGATAGTAAAGAGAAAACTGCTTTTTCTGTACCAGGTAGAAGTCTTTTTCATTTTACAGTGGTTTCACTCAGCCTAATGTCAACAGAGGTTAATGGATGCTGTTTTTGGTCCAAAACTAGAACCTCACGTGTTCTGCTATCTTGATGACTTATTAATTATCTCTGACAGATTTGCATCTTTCAGGAAGTGGATGACTGCCTGAAAGATGCAAATCTGATAATCATCTTAGAGAAGTGTAAGTTTTTCGAAATTTCTTGCCACGTGCCAAAAAAACAACAAAACAAAAATAATAAAAAAATAAACTTATGGTTCTCAGGTACTATTTCTTAATAGGTTAGCTAATCTCTGGAGGGCTCGGTAACAGACGCTCAAGAGGCACGCGCAAAAGATTGCACGGCAGCTCAGTCGGGTATAGGGTGGGTTGAATTCAAACACTCTCTATACCGGATAGAGAAAAAAATTAAAAATATATATAGGGCGCCACCAACTTCAAAAAAAAGGAGCGAGTCTAAGTTGGGAGACTCCCATTAGCTAGATATGGTTCTGTTTCCCAGAGCCAACATAAGTTAAATAACTGCAAAGAGCCCTTGGATCTTTTCTTATTATTGGTATCTCTAAATTTTACGAAATAAGTATAAACCAATTTCATGCAACAAAAATGAACAAGATTATATTACTAGTCCCCAAACACTTTTCTCTAGGATCTTATTCAAACATAAATAACTGAAATTATATCAATTGTTGTTACCTTTACGTGAAAATTCGTTCATCATGTTGAAAAAAGCATTAGTTACCTATTCTGTGAAACCCCAATTTCAATAATCCTTTTATTATTCAATGCGATGCGTCAAATTACGGCCTAGGCTCATTATGAATTCAATATAATGATGAAAAAGAAAGTGTGGTCGTTTTTGCCAGTAGGTCGCTAACGAAATCTGAATGGAATTATTCTGATACAGAAAAAGAGTGTCTTGCGGTAATTTTTGGCACTGAAAAATTACGTCCTTAGGTAGGTTCACATTCCACCATAATAACCGACAATTTTTCTCTATTATGGTTACATAATTTGAAAGAGCCAACTGGAAAGCTCTCACGTTGGGCTGTAAAGCTTCAACAGTTTTCATTCACATTAGTGCATAGAAAGGGAGCACTCAACATAGTCCCTGATACACTTTCGCGGATTCCTTCTCCTTCGTTAGAAGATACTCTTTCTCAGTCTATAACTGAAACCATTTTCCTAGATCTGCCCCAGCAAATATCTGACCCTTATTATAATAAAACGATAGAAACTATTTCAAATTTCCCAGAAAAATATCCAAAATGGAAGACTGAAAATAATTTTGTCTACAAGTTTATACCGTCTCCTTTAACCATAAATTCTAATTTAGTTTAGTGGAAAATATTAGTTCCTAAATATCAACGCACCGTTATTATGGAAGAAGCACACAACCAACTTTAGGTCACTTCGGATTTTTCAAAACACTGTCACGTTTTAGAGCAAAAATTATTGGCCTAAGATGCGACTTGACGTCATGCATTTCGTGCGAACATGTTAAACCTGTGGAGCTCAAAAATTCCCTACTGATGCACGGCTAGGTCTGATGGGTTCTGAAAAAAGAACTAATTTTCCATTTCAAGTCATTGCTACCGATATTATAGGTCCACTCCCTAAAAGTCTACGTGGTTTTACTTATATTCTTGTTGTTGGAGGTTGGTTTAAAATACATCTTGATTCTTCCACTACGAAAAGCAGATTAGTATAGAAAAAATTATGATATCAGATATATTTTTAGTATTTGGGGTACCACAAATAATAATTTGTGACAACGGTACTCAATTCACTGGTAGAACTTTCAAATCTTTATTTGAAAAGTATAATGTGCAAGAAATATGGTTAAATGCGAGATATCATCCTCAGTGTAACTTTGTTGAGAGATAAAATAGACCGATAGGAACGGCCATCCATAGTTATATTGAGGAACATAAGAATTGGGAGAAATTCTTACCAGAGATTCTTTATACAATCAATTCCGCGGAAAGTGAAGTTACCGGATTTCCTCCTTCATTTTTATTATTTGGACGTCATGTACCTATTAGTGGAAAATATTTCGGCGATATGACTTCCACTAAAGACGTTTTTCTCAATCCAGGTTATCGTAACGATTATATAAATGACAACAAAAATATGCGGTAGAACAAAAATTACATGAGTGTTACTAGAAGAATTGTAAATATTATAACTAACGAAAAAAAAATGTATCCTTTTCGGTTGGAGAGAAAGTCTGGCAGCGTAATAAGGTTCTTTCCGATGCAACAAATAAATTTACGGCGAAACTTGCGCTAAAATATATTCTTAGTAAAATAGTTTAGAAAGTATCGCGTTTAGTTTAGAGTTAAGAAAGTATGGATGTTGTTAATCTTGGAGAATGGCACGTTAAGAATTTGAAACAATACTATGGTTCAAATTCCGATGTTTCAGTAGGCTCTAATTGAGCATGAAACTGTTTTTAAGAGAGGGCGGTTTGATATTAGCTTGCGCTTTGAACAGATCTGATGTTCATAAAATAGTTTGGGAAAATTTTGATACTGTAACGAATTAACCAACTAACTGTCTTAAAATAATTTATTTTTACAATATTTCACTCACTTATATAAACACGTTTAATTTATATTCACAATTTGTTGACAACTCGCTTTCTAAGTACAGACTCCTCCATCTAGGGGCTGGAGGCCGTTTATATTGCGGCAACGAAAATTGTAGATTGTTCCTCGGCGTATCGGCATGTTTCTCGAACTCTCGTTGCGTTTCTCGATGAGTCATGTGTTCGGTGTTGGTCAGGGCCGGCCTCAGATTCATTACAATATTCTCAAGTTTCTCACAGGTGAAGTTTCCTTCACGTGAGAGACAGAAAATTTCGATGAATTAGTGTTTTAAAACATCTTATATCACTGAAGTTAGATATTGGTATGATTTTCATGTCGAGAATCATTTGTATTGAAATGTTTTATCGATTTCCCAATCATCGCACCAAGAAAATATTATATTCTGCCATTCTTATAATATCCTTTGACATATCCAGTGAAAATGTCGGTGACAGTGAAGAGTATTCAATACAATTTGAATTTAGTCTTTAGTTTATATTACCAAACATTTTCAGGAGAAACTGCCACTTTGACTTTTATATCACTCACATATTTTTTCCACTAATGTTGATGTATTTTTTAGATCGTGCGAGGAAAAGTTCGAAGGTGAAAAAATGAAAAGCTGATTTTACTTATCATTATATTTGCGATGACTCATTTTGATATTCTTGACGTGGTTGTCTCAAGGAGCTGGATTTATTAAACTCTCATTACTCGTAGTCTCAAGTGGGTACAAAATGTTCAATAAATTTAACCTCCTCTCATCGACCAACTGAACTCCGTACAAAACTCATCCTACCGTTAAATTGAACAGTAAGAGCAGCCAAAAAGAACTCTATATAGTGAATAATCGCATTGGCCTCAGACATTGCGATGGATCATTCAACTAATCAACTGAGAATGTGTTAACTGTCCACTCGACTACCGACGTCCTTTGACCACAACATCGCAACAACAAATTTTCCGCAACTGCAATACAACCCGCTGAAACCAAAATCTCGATATGAGCCGGATAGTCCAACTCGATACAACTGAAATTTCATTAAACGGATTCCAGCAGGCAGCAGGCTCTGTTCGAACATCTTGAAGGTCATCCAAACCAAACCACTTTCTGGTGTACGCTGAATTAATTAATTATTATAGCAGAAATTGAATTACAGCCGTAGTGATCGCTTGGTTGGGTTTAGTGTATTAATTAGAATCAAATTTGCTGTTAACATATTTCTCTGGAAACCTATATGTTCAGATGCGTACGAGTAATCTATCAATGTTTGTTTGAAAGTGCTTGACAAGTTCGGACATCCATTGTCTAAAATAGGTATTAACAGATTAATAATATACAGGGTGTACCCTAACTACGGTACAAAACTTCAGAGGGTGCTTTAAGAAAAAAATATCCAAGGTCGTAGCCAGAAATCAATTTCGGGAGGGGGTTTGATTTGGTGGAACAGTAGAAAAACATGAAATATAAAAAAACGAAAGAAAAGGAAGAAAAATGACTGAACCATGATAAAAATATCAACATAATTTTACAAAATGAAATTTAGTTTTCTAGCTTTCTTTGCACCAAATCAATTACGTCCTCGGTGTCAATGTGAATTCTACGGTGGATTGACATTAATGCCAAACCGTTTAGTCGTTCCCGGATGGTGGAGTTTCTTGAATGAGTTTTGAGGCGTTTCAGAGAAGAGAAAGTCCTTTCAGGGGTACATGTGGAAACAGGTAGTATCGCCAGTATCTTTGAAAGTTTGTACGCACAATGCCGTAAGGTTTTTCCATTGTGTTTCGGGGAAGTTTTTTTCAATATTCTCTTTCAATCACTTGGTTCGTTTTGCCAAGAACTTGGTAAAATTTCTAACAGATGTTATAATTCCAATAATATCTGTATCTGTAGAGTAGGGAGGGTGAGTTTAAGCCCACAGCACTTAAGCGTAGATTTTTCCTGGTCATTGCTAGATATTTTTTCGGCGACAGCTCCCCAGGGTCACCCAGAGTGATCCAGGTAAAATTGCATCCTGGTTCCGCAATTGTCAAAGTCATCAGGCCGTAGGTGCCACTGGGTCCTAAAATTTTTAGTCCAGCCGCTTCCTTGGCTATAGAGTCGACAATGCGATTACCTTTACTTCTGTCGTCCACCTCAGAATAATGTTATTATCTACCGAGGCTTTAGATAAATCTTGGTGGCACTTGGTGGTACTAGGCCTGAGGTAAAACGTTGTCTGTTCTAGGCTAATAGGGCTTGTCTGCTATCAGTGCAGATTGTTATTTTTTTGCCAAAAATTCCTTTCCTGGTTATTTCTTTTGTGGCAATTGAGATACCATCCAGTTCTGTTTGAACTAAATCCCCACTAAATCCTAAGGCTTAGTGATTTGAAGTACACTCCACATCCTGAGCCTTCTTTGGTTTTTGAGCTGTCTGCATATATACGTATTGCATTTGTAACATCTGACTCTGTGTTCTGTTTTATTTATATTTTGTAGGGTTTATTAAACACAACCCTGGGTACAATTGCATCACTGGTTGCCTGCAGCAGAGGTTGCGCAGTGAGCGCTTCTCACCATATGCTCAGCCTCAATTGACCCATTCCTACTTCGCGGTTTATACCAGCCGTGTGCAATTGTAACATGACAGTTATGTAGCCTTATGAATAACGCATAGTTCTACTAAACTCATATATGTATATGTGATAGGTTACTTAGATAAGTACACTAAACGATGTAATGCTTTTACGTTGATGATCTAATGCACTTTTCCTTTGTATATATAAACTCTGATATTCTCAAGATTAGTCAGTTAGTAAGTTGACTCCATTTATTGTGCAGCCGAAGGCTCTGTCCTAAAGCTCATTGAATAAGTGTAAATAAACGTTTTTAAAAAGTCTTTCCATTGTTTGGAAAACATCATTACTAAATAAACAATACTTTGCCATATATAACCTGAAAAGCTGCCTGAACGAAGAAGGGTTAATCGCAGTCTACTATGCCCCCTCTACTCGACCATTAGTTACAAAATTTTAGTCAATGGGCTAGCAACTTCCAGTAACAGAATTTTTCTGTCACAAAAAAATATAATCCCTGCTATGTTCAGACTAGACTATCGTGAGTCCTACCTAGAAGTATTTAGAACAAAGCAATTAATAACTTTCACGGGTATTTATTTATATAAACTATTAACATACGTTTACAAGAATAAAAATAACTTTGAGCTTAATAGCGACATTCATGGCTACCAAACACGACAAAAAAATCCATTCAGATTGAAAAAGATGAAATACTCTAGTTATAAAAAATCACCAGACTACGCTGGTATGCAGTACTTCAATATTTTACCAAACGATTTGAAAACTATAACAAGCCTGACCAGATTCAAACATAGTCTTAAGTCGTTTTTGATCACGAATAATTACATTTTATAACATTCAGGAATTTTCCTCTCTCTGCAATATGAACTGAGATGAGCTGATGAACTCTTTTTATTTTGTTAAAATTCATGCACTTTAAACATTTATTATTTATTATAATGCTAACCTGCACTTCTATGTTGTCCTATATGACTTATTATTACTGTTGCAATGTTATTTTCCAATTGTACTTTTAAGTTTTATGATCTGTCAACCCGATGTAAATTGGTGATTTTATGATCAATAAAAATGTCTGCCTCTCTGTCTATAAATTTTAACATCCCGCATACGAAAATATTTACATTTACGTATCGGAGTTGCAATATGGAGTACAATATGCTGACCGATTTTATGAAATAGATCCAAAATTGTGAAATAAGAGTTCCTTTTCACTGCATTTCAGTGAACTTTATCTCAATTTCGTAATTTCATTCTCTTATTTCGAATGTTGAAATTAATGACGCATGTCAATTTCATTAGTTCAGGCTTTCATTGTCTAATATGATATAAACTGATTTGAAATCCCTGAAAGAATCTATAAAAAATTGAAAAGATCGGCTGCAAAATAACAATTATATTAAGGAAAAACACTTAAATTAAAATGAAATAAAACACAAGCAACAAGCAAAAAATAAAAAGTTGAACTGTTAACACTAAATTAAACATAAAAAATATTAGCAAGAAATGAAAATTAAAAGATATACGCCGTTTCGATTTTTAGAATCCACAATCGTCTTCGAGTGATAACTGGACTTATTCCTCCGAGATCTGACTATTTATAGGTTATTCAAGCGCTTTCACCTATCCCCTATTCCCTTCTCCGCTTCATCGGTTTTAGAAGAAGCTGACCGTTTGGCGGAAGCTGACGATTTGGAACCATGGGAATGAAGAACTAGACACCTTCCTGAAGCACATCAACAACGTAAGTCCTTCCATCACTTTCACAATGGAGAACTAAGTCCACAAATTGCCATTCTTAGACGTATTAGTGAAGAAGACCGACACTAAAAGGGAAACATCTGTATATCCCATTCACACAGGGCAGTATCTGAACCAGGAGTCCAACACCATCAATCGACTAAGAGAGGCATTGTCAAGACTCTACTAGACCGTGCTTTTAGGAAGGTCTCGAAAAGGAACTAGGCATCATCAAAAATGACCTTAAACGGAATGCCTATTCCAACGTGATGGTCCAAGTATAACATCCTGGTTCAGAGACCATTGATAGTTTGCATTGCCGAGCATAAGAAACGAACACAGCGAGGAGAAACCAGCAAATCAGGAATAGCAGAGTATGTTTGGACTCCTCAACATACCATCAAGTGGGCTCAAGCTGAAATCATCCATAAGGAGGAAAACTGGTCCAGGAGAAAATTCAAAGAAGCCGCATATATGTTTCCAACAATGCATTTAGCCAAGCTAGCCTAGAGATACGCAACATATGGAAACCTCTAATCAAGTGGAATACGACCAACTCCCAACCAGCTTCCGCTAAAACCTATGAAGCGGAGAGAGGGAAGAGGGGAAAGGTGAAAAGCGCTTGAATTACCTATAAATAGTCAGATCTTAGAAGTCCAGTTATCACTCGAAGACGATTGTGGATACTAACAATCGAACTGTCGTGTAGTATCTTGGTTTGGAATCTTTTAATTTTCATTTTTCATTTCTTGTCAATATTTTTTAATTTTCATCTCGTGTTAGTAGTTCAATTTTTATCTTTATTTTTTGGTTTTTGCTTGTATTTTATTTCATTGTAATTCCAGCTTGTTTTGCTTGATATACTCATTATTTCAGCTAATCTTTTTTTATAGATTTTTTCAGGGATTTCAAATGAATTTATATCATATTAGACAAGTACGAACTAATGAAATGCACCACGAAACATTGTCAACTACCTTCAAACAAATTAATGACGCATGTGTGATTTAATTAATGCTAGTAATGTATACTAATGAAATGATACTAATGAAAGAATATCTCGCATCTTACCTCAAAAGTCGCAATGCCATATTGAGACAGACTTCAGAATAGTTTTCCACATCAGAAGCTATCTCCAGAAAATCCAAAACTCGATTTACAATATGTATATGAAAATTGATAAAGACATCGGTATATTTTCTGTCGCATATACACATATTTCCCATGATGTTGAAAATTTTTCCATTTATATTCGTTTCTTCAGGAAACCTCTCCATCAATTGATCTAACGAAAACAAAATTTTCGTATAATCCGGCTGAAATTGAATTAGGAATTGATTAATCAAGTAGTCATTAATTATTCACATTCAATAATATTCATTCAGCACACAACAACTTAGATATAATCTATTTCCTCAAGTAGCTGGGTAAAATGTACATTATTTTCAATCAGCTCTTCCAAAGGCGTACATAAATGAGTCGGTTGAAAGCTGTATATAAATTTTATTTATTTGAAACAATCAGTGTTTTATAATTTGATATAAAAAATCTCACAAAACTCAATAGAGTTGTATATATATGCAAGTAGATAACAAAAATTTGGAACAATCAATAGATTTTTGAAGTTATAAATCTTTTGGCGCATTAGGGAAAAATCATGAGAGTACATTTTTACTATGCGCTCGCACACTGTCACGGAAAAACTGATACTCTGAAGTTAGCTTCTTCTTATTCAATTCATAGGTTTGTTCTGATTCTACGAATTTCAGGTTCTAGGAATTTAGGATCATGCGTAGTTGATATAGAGCGTTCTGGTTTATTGACAATAAGTTCGGATTGATGAATCTCTTGTTTTGGTTTCGACTGCGAAATGATCCTAAACTGTCTTAAACCGTCCCGAATTATTCTTGCTCTCGAGACTTAACTGTAGAGATCCGTTCTCGTTGCTCATGAGCATTCATGTGGAAATTTGTTTGGGCTATTTTCTAGGATGTTTTTTCATTCATTTTATTCAAATAATTGATGATTGAGGTTAGATAACATTTGAACCCACTACAAGGATCACTACATAACAAAATGGACATGATCAACAGTATTTTCTTGTCTTCATCTCTTCATATACAAGGTGTAACTGGATAAGTATAAAACATTCAAGGAGGTGATTCCTCATCGAAAAAAAAAGGATCTTTCAAATAAATAAATTTCATTGGAGCATTCCTTGTTAAGATACAGCCCCTTAAAAGGGATACAAAAAATTTGTATAACAATTTTTTTCACGCGCACTAAAAAGACACTTAGCCAGAAGTTTATTTGGTTTACCCCATGGTTGTGAAGGGTGGAAAACGCAACCCCTAAAAATTATTTCCAATGTAACTTTTTGTCTTATAATTTGTTTACCATTTAAAAATATATTTCCGATAGCCTGTTTCATTCTAAACAAAAAATGTCTCTTGGGTTTTTTGCCCAAAATTAACCAGTTCGCAGCAAAAAATTATTTTACGAAGAACTGTTTAAAAAAATTGTTTAAAATCTGTTTTCCGTTAATCAGCTGCCGCCCCCATACGAACGTCAACTCTCAGAAGTTGAGAAACTTATGCGAGCTGAGAACTAACGAGGTCTTACCTTTTAACGTGTGACTTCTAACATGGTTGCAGAATCATTCCGGCTTCAACCAGATAAATTCTCTCGAGAAAAATATTTGCGGGAATCGAACACACGACCTTCCGATCGTGAGTCGAACGCACTACCACCGCAACCAATTCCACAACACAACAACTACAGAGATACATCGTCATAAGTGCGAACTGGATTTATTGTCGTTTTGTGGTTAGTACCTGCATTAAACGATTAAAGGGTAATAAACAAAACTAATTTATTTATAACAAAACATTAAACATGTAGAAATCATAGTAAATGTTCAATATGTCTTCCTTCAGACATTACGCATGCGTCTAGACGTCGGCGCATTGAGCCACGTATTCGCTCAAACATTCCTGGAGTCTCTCTGATTACCCTGCACGCATCGATGATGCGGTTTCTTAAGCCCTCTACATCGCGAACAGGAGTACGATAAACCAAATGCTGTAAATGGCCCACTCCAATCGAGAGGATTGAGATCCGGGGATCGAGCGGTCCTGTTCTGTGGTCCTCCTCGACCTTCCCACTGATTTGCATATGTTTCAGTTAAATGATGACGTGCTACTTGACTAAAATGGGCGGGAGCCCCATCATGCATTAAAAAATATCCCTTCTGATGCCCAAGGGAACTTCCTCCAGCAGTACTGGATGCACTTCTCTTGAAAATTGAACTCATGCCTCATCATTTAATCGAGTAAGTACAAAATGAGGCCCAACTAAATCATCCCCAATAACTCCGAGCCACACGTTAAGAGAAAACTGTTCTTGATGGTTACTTTCGACAATAGTGTGAGGATTTTCATCAGCCCATATGTAGTAATTATGAAAATTAATATTCTCGTCCCGAGAAAAACTACATTCGTCTGTGAATTCCATCGTCTTCAGGAAGTCACAATTTCTTCTAATGATTTCCAGCATCCAATTGTGAAATTCAAGACGGTTCGGAAAGTCTCGCGGTAACTGTACCTGTACTCGTTGCAGATGGTAAGGGTATAAGAGTTGTTCCTTCAAAATTCAACATTTAGCTGGAAATCAATCTTTCTAATACTGGTAGTAGGTTGTTCTTCAATCAAATTAAGTACTGCTTCCTCAAGCTGTGGTGTTCGTACTTCTCGATGGCGACCACAATCCTGCGTTCTTTTGTCGAATGAA